>BCLG01002061.1:37056-47452 GCA_001602295.1 Zoysia matrella
CGGCAGAGCTAGTCGCGGCCTCGGTGGCGGTCGTAGCCGCCGACGAACCCTGAAAGACATCAAGATTAGTCTCACAACGACGAGCCGCTACAACCAAAACGGAAAGACCGTGCTTACCAACTGGCGATGGTCCCGGTCGAGGCGACGCGGCCCTCGATTGAGGCCGCCCTCGACGTCCTTGAAGACCGCCCAGATCCGAGCAAGGATGCCCTTGTCGGAGAGAGGCCGGCCGCGAACCTCGCAGGTCTCGTTGTTTGGCCCTTCGTACTCGCCGATGCTGTGCACTCGACGGCGCCGCGACATGATTCGGCAACGTATGGCGACACCGAAGACCGTTGTCCCGGTCAATCCCTGCTTCCGGAGGCGCCGAATCACCTCTAGGTGAGGCCAAATCGTCTCGACCTCGGCCACCGAAAGCTTCGACTTTCGGGACCTCGTCGCTGAGGGTCGGCGTTGTCAATGTAGAATTATGACCTCCGCCAGCCCTTCAGCGAGGTCTTCAGGTCGACCTCGATGTACTCCTGAGACTTCCGGGTTCGGAGCAAGATGCTGACGCCGCCGACGCGTCGGCCGACCTCAGTCTCCTTTGACGTCTAGAGACTGGCGAGGAAGTAGTACCTCCACAGCGGAAGGCTCGGCCGAATCCTCAAGTACGCTTCACAAAGCGTGGCGAAGACAGTGGCATGGAGGATCCCGTTCGACGCCAGCTGGTGAAGCTGGGCGCCGTATAGATTGAGGACCCCACGGAAGAAGCTGGAGACCGGTAGCCCCAGCCCGCACTCGTGATACGCTAGAAAGCGGACGATCTTCCCCGGCGGCGGCGCGGGTGCGGCATGGCCGAAGCCGGCCACCCAGCCCGTCGATTCCTTCCGCGGGACCATCCCGATAACGCTCCACCTCTTGAGCAGAGTGTCATCGACGCACGAAGGCTCTCACTCGGACATTCTACAGGTGGCGACGGCGGAAGCGCGAATGGAAATTACGGCGATCGCCGGACCTAACGGCGCTACGACAGAAAGCAGAGCTAACGAGCTCTCGCGCGCGCGACAGATGAGTCGAAGACGAAGCAAGGAAGCTGAGTGAAAGCGCGAAGTTACCGCACCCCTCCTTTTAAAAGGCCCAGGCAATTACTGCGCCCCCACGATCGGCTGAGGAGTAACTGCTCGATCGTAGGGTCGCGCCCCAAAGCACACCCTAGCAGTCCGCACCCGACCCGCTGACGAGCGGGCCCGGGTCGCACCTCGCCGTCTCCGTCGCGGACAGGACGGTAACAATGACTCAGAAGGGACGGTTGCCAGAGCACAACTGGCAGGCGACGTAACGTGGGCGCGCGAACCGTCGCGTCCTCATCGCCGTCCGATCGAGTTCAAATCAACCGCCCGGACCAACCGGCGGTTTGAATTCCCGAACGGTCCGATTGCCATCCACGTGGAGGCACAGAAGCCGCACGATCCCTGTTACCGTTGCGGCGGATTCGAGCAAGGGGAGGCAAACGAACGAAGCCCCCCCACGATCAGCTGACCGACAGCCAAAGCCACCAAGCCGATCCAAACGTTCGGGCGCTGATCATGTCCAAGACTAGACGCGACGCTGATCATAGGTAAGAACCGTATCGAACCGGTCCGACCTAAGCGTCTTACCGAACGAAAGACCGAGAACGACCTCGGCCCGACCTCGACGGTCAGAACGACGTGTGCACGCAAAACGAAACCCCAACGATCGGCTGACCGACAGCCGAGGCCCCGAGCCAATTCGAACAATCGGGCGCTAATCACAGCTTTGTCTTAGGCGCGACGCTGATCACGGACAGGGACCGCGACGAAACTGGCCCTTTCCAGGCGTCTTACCGAATAGCGAAACCGAGACCGATCTCGGTGCGACCTCGACCGATGGGCGATGCTCAGTCGGCTCCCCGGACCGCGCCTGGGCTTGGGGGCTAGGCCCGCAGAACGAATCCGACGCGATCAGCCATTGACGAACGATGGTCCGCGCAGCGCTTCAGCCCACGACCGACCCTCCGGATCGCTCGAGGGCTCGGGGGCTTCGCCCTACGGGCGCGCTCGCGCGCCCCCCTAGGAGCATAGTGAGCCTCAGGAATGACCAACCCGACGCCGCCTCAACTAGAGGTCGCAAACGGCGTCAGACTCGGGGGCTACTGTTGGAATCACACACCCCGAGTATTTGACATCGTGCTCAAACGAACGAAGGCCCCGAGTCAAGGGTTGGACGACCACGAGTTCCGACCTCCCAGCGGCAATCAGTGACAGTTGGTCACGCCTTAGCCGCACGGGCACGCGGAGACTCCGGCCTCCGAGGGCCGACCCCCGAGGAGCGACCCCTGGGGGTAGGTACCGCGTTATGGTACATTTATTCTGACGGTCAACTGTCATCCGTCCTGACGAGATTCACCACGGCGACACTCCAGCAAAAAGCTGCAATGGCTGCTGGACAGGACGTGACAGCATTGTAGCCGGTACAATAGCGTCGGACGAGCATCACAGTACCTGTCGCTGAACATGACGCGACGAGTCACGACCGCGCCTGGATGAAGCGAGATGATGACGACAACAGTAGAAGGGCCCACCTGTCGGCGAGGCGGCAGAATCGCGTAGGACCCACCGTTTGTAACCCCGGGTCCTCTCTATATAAAAAGGGCCCGAAGAGCGATAGAGACAAGAAAAGAAAACGAACCAAGAACAAAACAATCACAAACAGCCCCAAACACACGAGAGACAAATTCACAGGCCCCGTTAGAGCCCAGGGTTCTTGCATCCTTCCGAGTAAGTACCCTCACTCGTTCACATTCCGAATCCTCCCGCGGAGAGAGGATCCCGCCTTTGTAACATTATCATCGAGATAATCTGCTCCCTGGACGTAGAGTATTACACCGTTCGAGGTGGCTCGAACTAAGTAAAAACCTCCCTAAGTCTTTTTTAGACTAGGCCACATCGAACTCGAAGACGCACCTCTCCCACGATCGTATATTTACTGTGCCGGTGGTCAGAACGTCGACACGTGTGAACTACAGAGAAGGCCCACCAAACTTCGCATGTGCCCGGTCCGGTCCCGACTTTTGATCCCAACGCAGCGTATGGTGGAAATATAATTCATGGTTTAAGTCTTGAGAATTTTTTTTGTTTTTTATATTTTTTTTGTTAAATTGAATTGATTTCTGTAAAATTTTTGTCACATTCTTGTAAATTCTTTTGCCCCATTGTACTGTCAAAGAGAAAAGAAAAGGTCATCACACATTTGAATGTTCCTGATTGCACTGAAGCTTTTTTTTTCTTGTCAATGTCACATGGATGGGAAAGAAAATGGTTTTTTCTTCTTTTTTTTTTGCAAAAAAGAGGGCTGGTTGGGAGAGTGGGGGATTAGTGTCCTTCCAGCTCCTTTCTTTCTGATGATGCTCGAGTTATTTAAAAGACTGAACTTTTGCCCCAGAAAATTAATGCCGTAAAACGATCAGAAATGGCTGATGATGGAAAGGGGCCAAAACACGTTGGTGCGCCTTGCCTTGTTCGGAGGAAAAGGAAACTTCAGACCGGATAATGCCGGAGCTGACACGCTAATAAGCCCAGTGGGAACTGCGAGCTCAGTTTAACCAAACACGAACCGTCTCCGTCGTCCCCAACGCTGCAGTGAAATGCACTGCAAGCCACGACACGGATCCCTCAAGCGCTCCGTCTCTTCCACGAAAAGGCGTATTTTCACTGGCACGGCAGGACGCTGTAAAACTTTTCTGCCAAGCGCATTGCCGGGTTAGCTAGATGAAGATGACCTGGCAGTCCGGGACAACCGGACAAGACGTCAAGACGGACCGCGTTGGCTGTCTGTTCTGTGCGTACCCGCTCCTCGCGTCTCCGGTCTCCCTCAATCATCTTCCTGCCCAGTGCCCACCAACAACAGCCACATGTCCATGTCCCAAGCCCACCGGTTTGCTTCTCCATCCATCCGTGATCCCTCCGGTTGGATATGTAACTTGTTCTCAAATTTTATCATATTCAAACCTAACTGTTCATCATGAAATTAATGTTGCATAAAAATTAATAATAATTGTATGGCCTATTAATTTATTTTTTTAATAAATCAGTATAATTTTAGATAAAAAATAATCTTAAATCATGCTACTCCGCACATCGTCTCGTCTTGCCGACCGACCTCGCCCTGCCTTTCCGTTCGCGTGCTTCACTCGCACTCTCCAGGGACGCAAGCGCTGTCATTACCAATCAAATTGCGAGGACGGATGACGATCATGGTGATTAACCAATCAAATTCCTTCGCCTTACTGACAACCGTTCGTGAAACTACTACTACTACTAGTATCTGCAGCGAGTGTGAGGGATAGACAGCGACTGGGGTGGGATGACAGCGTGTCATGCTGACTAATCCTCATTCTCCTTGCAGCGACGTTTATATGTTTCGAAAATTTTTCTAAACTCGCAAAGCATAAATATACGTGATTTTATGTGTTATTTATATAAATAACAAATACATTAAAAATAATATTTTAAATCTCAAATATTCAAATTTCTCGCGGCGACGGCAGGCAATCAACGGCACTCACTCACCTCATGCGCGCATTTATTAGTACTAGTTTATTTAATCGTGGATTAGTTTGGTGAGAATTGGACGTGGTTGAGCTCGCGGGCGGACGGGACAGGTAGGTGGCGTGGTGTGGATGGATGGGTGCCTGTCTCTTTCATCCACTCGCGCACAATTGAGGAGGGTCCTCGTTGCTGCCTTTTGTTCTTCTCGTCTCTTCTTCGAGTAGCTGCAAATCAAGGGCCAGTGAGCAAATATTCTCGCGTGTTGCGCGCTCCACGGCGGGGGATTGGGTTCGGCTCCACCGCAAATCCGTGCTTTGTTGGGTTGAATTGTGGATTGCTTTCCGGGCGACGCCATGGGAGCATCTTGACTTTTAACTGAGGTCAGTTACATTCTTATGGCTTTTTTTGGAACACGGCAATTGTTTTTTCGTTTCCTTCGTTTTTTCTGAAATTAAATTGATTCTTATAATTTTTTTTGACTGTCATATTTCAACGTTTCAAAGAAGCCCTTAATCTGGTGAGAGAAAAGTTGAGGTTAATTGTGATATAGGAGTTAGTATGATAGAATTGGTGGTGAATAAATATCTGGATCAGCCATTCCTGCTGACAACAGGTGTGAGATTCGGTACCGTCAGCTGCTGGGAGCCCGGATTCTTGGGATACAAAGAAGGCGATTTGCTGAGCGACGGTAGTGGCGGAGGACGACGAGGAGGGAGGATGTCGTTCAGGAGCCTGATCCAGGACATGAGGGACGAGTTCGGGAGCATCTCCCGGCACAGCCTGCGGTCCCGCTCTCACCGGGCGGGCGGCCAGGCGCCGCAGGGGGAGGCGGCCGCCGCCGACCCGCTGGACGCGATGGAGGAGAGCTGCTGGGCGCAGCTGCCCCCCGAGCTCCTGCGCGAGGTGCTGATGAGGATCGAGGCGTCGGAGGCCTGGTGGCCGGCGCGCAGGGACGTGGTGTCGTGCGCCGCCGTCTGCCGGGCATGGAGGGGCGTCATGAAGGAGGCCGTGCGCGTCCCGGAGAAGTCCGGTCGGATCACCTTCCCCATCTCGCTCAAGCAGGTTTGCGCTTTTGCTTTTCCATCGGTCTGGTCGCTGTGTTTATTAGTAGAGGTTAATTAATGTTTACTGCTGCTGTTCTTGTGGCAATGGTCGCCCAAGAAGGTTTGATGCTTCGGGTCGAGGAGATCAATGTCCCAAGAGTACTCGTCAAATTAGGCCTTTGTACCAGCCAGTAGTAAAGTGAACTTCTTTATTCGTTGCTTGTGTTTTGGGGTATCTGTGACTGCAACCTGAAGAAATGGACCATCTCTGTCATAGGAGGTGTAGATCATGACATCGGTGTAACTTATGTACATTCTCTGTTTGAGGATATAGGAATAGATGTTTTTGTGAAAACAACAGAGAGAATTGTGGAGAAAACAAACTCAGTCATTACAGAATACAGATCTAGCAATTGTGAGATCAGATGAGTAAAAGCTACTCGTGGTTCCTGTTATCTTAATGTGTTGTTTTGACAACTTTAGCATGAAATTCTAGTGTCATAAATATACTTTCTTTTGTCAGTTAAGTAAGTTTTCTTTGCATCTCTGATTAGTAATTGAACTGTTATAACCATAAAATGCAGCCTGGTCCAAGAGAAGGTGCACTGAAATGTTTCATCAGGAGGAACCGAACTATGCAAACATATTATCTGTATCTTGGACTCACAGAAGGTATGATTTTACCCATCTGCAATTACAATGATAAATTTACCTATGCTTACTACTTTGGAATATTTCTGTTGCAGCCCTGGCTGATGATGGAAAGTTCTTGCTAGCTGCATGCAAATGCCGAAAGACCACATGCACAGACTACCTGATTTCTCTGAATAAGGCTGACATGTCAAAGGGAAGCGGCACCTACATTGGCAAGCTAAGGTCATCTTTCAGTATTTGTATCTGAATACTTTTAAGCTATAATTGGTGCTAGATTCTTTGATGCATCTATACGCACTGCCATTTAGTTCTTTGCATGTTAAATTATCAGATACAAATGTTCGTATCCTCCATGGCTTCAGAAAATGTGTCTGAAGAAATTTCTTTTATTTTAATTTATTTTGCACTCTCAAAATCAAAAACTGGTCGTCAATTCTACCAGTACTAATATGCATTGCACCTGTATTTATGTAGTGCATGGGGAGAAGTTGATGTCTGAATTGTTTTCATTGAACAAAACATAGCTAAAATAACAGCAAAGGATCACATAACCAATTCTCTTGTTTTCTTAACAGATCGAATTTTCTTGGAACAAAGTTTACCGTCTATGATGCTCATCCACCATACGATGGTGCTGTGGTTTCAAAGAGTCGGTCTGCACGTGTGATTGGTTTGACTCAGGTTTCGCCTCGAGTTCCTGCTGGGAATTATCCAGTTTCTCATATCTCTTATGAGCTAAATGTTTTGGGTTCCAGGTATAACAAAGCCTCTTTTGTGCCAAATTGAATAAATCTGAATTTTTATTTGGTTAAGACAGTTAGCCTTGACTAGGAACAAACTCCTGATATGTGAATTTGGGATGGAATGATTTTTTTAAAGATAATAGTAGCTGCTGTGGTTCGTCATTAATAGTACTGATTAAATTGCTTATATCAAAGTGATAGTTGTACGAACCAATTAAATGTAAGACCTGTCACAATACAACTTTTGTTGATTAACAAAACTGTTTAGATTATGAAAAATTGTTTTGTATACAAACATAATGCATGACTACCCTGTTGTTTGCTTGTTGCAGAGGTCCAAGAAGGATGAACTGTGTTATGGATTCTATCCCTGCATCAGCTGTTAAGGAAGGAGGGAAAGCTCCAACACAGACTGAGTTTCCTCTTAGCAGCCTTGACTCTTTCCCATCAATTCCATTCTTCAGATCAAAATCAGCCCGGATAGAAAGTTCAACTTCACAATCGTCCACTGAGAACGAAGAAAGACTGGTGTTGAAGAACAAATCCCCTAGGTGGCATGAGCAACTGCAGTGTTGGTGCCTCAACTTTCGAGGACGCGTCACAGTTGCCTCGGTGAAAAATTTTCAGTTGGTGGCTTCTGTTGAAAATGGTCAAGGTAACCAAGAGGGTGACAAGGTGATTCTCCAGTTTGGAAAGATAGGAAAGGACTTGTTCACTATGGACTACAGTTATCCAATATCGGCTTTTCAAGCTTTTGCAATTTGTCTGAGCAGTTTCGACACCAAAATAGCTTGCGAATAAGGCAAGGTGATTCTTATCTTCTAGTAGTAACTTTTTATGTACAACGTGGTATGCAGTTGGTTCCTGGACAAGGAGGTACTATAGAGTAACATGCAACAAATTTAGAAGCTGCATAGCAACCGGCGCTTTACAAAGTGGTTTCGGCATTACAGAACACTATGGGCATTAGTGATTGTAACTGTTCAACAAATAAAACTTAGCTTGATGAAAGGACATCTAACCTTCTTGGGGCTGCACAAATGGAAACAACTGCCTACTTCCATCGCCATTTGAGAGTTTAGTTGATGCAATCTTTATTATGTAGGAGTATAATCTATAGACCCATCAATGATTTCTTTTCCGTGATACACTGACATGCATTTCCAATGTTGAAGCTGATACACTCCATTGTTGCAACTATGAGCATTGGTATTGTATATTGTTTCGAAAAGAAAAATTAGTGATGAGGTGCCGAGATACTTTAGAGAGTGAATTTGACTCTGCACTCTAATGAATCTTTGGGTCTCTTCTATCTGCAGGGCAGGACAATGATGACAGCCAGAAGATTAAAAAAGAATACATGGTTGATGTTAAAGGAGGAGGATTGGATAACCATATAAGTTGCTGTTCGAATGATTCCTGTGTAAATAGCTATCTATTTGTTCCTGGCTTGTGATGCCAGCTAGGAGTTTTTTTTTCCCCCTGGTGATGGCAAGTTTAGACCTTTCTTCCTTTGGAATTCCATGGAAATCTGATGAGTTTGTGACTTGTGACAATAGGAGGCATCGTAGATGCAAGGCTGTTTGCATCTTGGATTCGAAAGGAGCCCTAATAGTGTATCAGAGTTATGGATCACAAGGCTGTCTTTTCTATAAGCAATCATCCAGATTCCAAATGCTGATAGATACAATTATTGGAGGAGAAACGTGTCTCATCTTGATTCTTCTCGATTAAGAAATGTTTCGTCCTGATTCATCATCAATAATGACACCTACTCCATTTCTATAGCATTTCAAAGAAAATACTAGAACAATTTCTTAGTTCATGGATGGAAAATATACAATTCATTAACGCAACTCTTCAACCCAAATAATACAGGTCATGCCTCATCTCGGCTACAATTTTGTTGCTCAATCCTAGTACCAAATGCAGTCCTCCAATACTACTAATGGTGCTGCAATATAATTGGAGATACTCTAGTACACTCGCAGTTCACGGGACTATGTGCATATGTGCCATTAGGCAGACGCTACTACGCGGTGTCACTCACACAGTTTGCACCTCCTTGGCGTCGCTCTGCGCCTCATGGCCGGCCGCCGGCACGGTGAGCCGCTCACCATCGTCAATGGCTGGCGGTACGTCGTCCTCGTGGGCCTCCTCGGCGAACTCCAGGGTGCGCACGAACTGCACGAACAGCGGCCAGTGAGACGGCGAGAAGAACTCAGCGCCCATTCGCTGGTACGTGAACTGGCACGGCCGGGTGCGCTCGGCGGAGAGCAGAGCGACCCAGATGCCAGTGGAGCCGCCACCGTCACGGCCCACGGCGAGAGGCGCGCTCTCCGCAGCGAGCAGCGTTCCGTGCTCCGCGCAGGCGTCCTTGATCCGGGCCAGGAGCTCCTCCGCCTGGTTTGACCCGGCGGCGTCCACGCCGGAGGCGATCAGTGTGCACGCGTGCCGCGCGAACATCTCGGCGACGGGGCCGTACCCGCCGTGGAACCCGGCGATGGCCGCGGCGGCACGCGACCCGTGCAGGAGCGGCACCTTGGCGGACAGCTGGACGGGCTTGCCGCCGAACGCCCTGGTTGCAGCGGCCAGAACGCGGTCACCGTGCGCCAGGAGCTCCCCTGCGTACCAGGACAGGAAGAAGGCGCCGTACGCAGTCTTCCACGAGCCGCCGTGCTCCCTGAAGAACGCGGACGACTCCGGCGATTCGTCGTAGCGGGGGCCGTCGTGTGGACCTGACAGACCCCACAGCGGCTGGCCCGACGACTCGGCGTGCCGCTTCAGCTGAGCGAGCATGTGTTTGTCGTAGCACTGGAACTCGCCGGCGCCGACGTAGTCGTCGGCGTCGCCCCTCCCCGGAGGGTTCGATGGATACCGGAGCTCGCCATTGGGACCCAGGCTCACAGTGACGTCCTATATTGGCCAAGAAAATATGTCAAATATAAATGCCTTTCACATTTGTGCTGGAATCGAAAGGACGAAGAAGAAGCGTTTTCTTACAGTAACCGTAGATCCCATGAAGTCAGCAAACGCGTCGCCGAAGCCGCGGAAGAAAGCCTCGTACGCCTCGAGCGGCGACCTGCCGCCGAGCACCGGCAGCTCGTCGACGGCGAACGAGAGGCACCCTTCGCGGTGGTTCCCCGATCGGTCGCTGAAGAAGACGTCCGGGTCCGCGGCCGAGGCGTCGGCGACCCACCGGGGGAGCGCGGCGCCGTCGGTGTCGAGCGAGACGCGGAGGTCGAGCCCGGCGTCGCGCACCATGCCGGCGACGGCGAGGTACCCGGCCCACTCGAACCCGTCGCCGGGTCCGAGCTGCGCGACGGCCCACGACACCGGCAGCTCGACGCCGTCGACCCCGAGCAGCTTGAGCGCGCCCAGCGCCGCAGAGACCGCCCGCGGGCGG
>BCLG01002061.1:62606-79367 GCA_001602295.1 Zoysia matrella
CGCGGCAGTGAGCGCAGAGCGGCGCGCGGGCGTGGCGCGAGCAGACCCCGTTGGCGCCGTGCACGTGCCGGTCGCACGTCAGGCAGAGCCTGGCGGCGTCCGCGCGGCAGTAGACCGCCGCTAACGCCGGGCCGTCGCAGTTGTCGCAGTTCGCCTCGTCGGGCTCGGCGCCGGCTTCTTCCGCGTCGGCCTCGCGCGGCAAGGCTTTCTTGAGCGCCTCCTCTTCCCCTGGCGGCTCCGGCTCCGTAGCTACCACCAGCTGCTGCCGATCACGCTGCTCGGCCTGATCCATCAGAGGCACGGCAGGAGCTGCGGAGGCAAGGACAGGCGTGGACGAGACTGAGCAAAAAAAGAAAGGGGATGAAGCGCGGCGGAGACGGGCCCTGCTTCGCCTCTTCTGTGGTTCTGCCGCGCTTGCTTGGACTGGGGATAAGACGGGAAGCCGAGCGCCAGAGGAGTAACTGCGGAAATCGGGTGGTTTGAATGGAAGGCGACGCCGAGAATCCCCCGTGCGCGCTGCACGGCGGAAGCTCACGCACAGTCCCTGGGGGACAGGTGGCCCGTGATCTTGTCAGTTCGCTTGTCACCGCGCCATCAGAGCGTGCGTGACCGTGCGCGCGCGACCCGTGAGACGGACAAAGAAAAGATCCATTCGCTCGAGAAATGATGGCGAAGGAACGAGGAGTGGGGCCCGTCAAGCAGTGACAGGTCGCTGTCGGAGGCAGAGCGGGAGAGCAGCTTCGCCATGCTTCGTTCGAGCTTTTGACGGCGACGGGGGGACGCACCTGTACGGCAGGAAAATCAGGCGGGGAGATCCTGCCGTTGGGTAGGATGGGACGCGGCTCGGCCCGGAGGCCGCGCCGGAGAAGGGTTTAAAAATTAAAATGTTCGATTTTTGTGGTTTTTATTTTATAATTGTGGTTAAATTTAAGTAAATTAATTGATTTTCGCTTAAAAATTATAATCGATACGAGTAAATAAAAAGTAAATTGTTTGATTTTAATGATTAGTCAATCGATTTTTAGTATTTTTTAAACTCTGACCGGTGCAAAGCGCGATGATGACGTGCTCGGGGCGGGGCTGCGTCAGCAGTGATGATGCCTTCGATGGCTGTTTCCTCTTGCGGTCTCTCTTCTCGCCACGGAGGTGGGGAGGAGTAACTCGAAGATGAGTGGTTTTGGAAATAAAAAACAAATAGATAGTTAAAAAAACAAAATTGTTCAATCGTGCAGAGATAGGAAGCGGTTGGGGACAAGCCTCGTAGCCTGTACGATGTGTATCAGAGATGGTAAGAGCAACTCCAACATATATTTAAAATTTGAGTATCTAAATTAGTGTTTAGATAGTTGTTAAATTGATATGAGTAAATAAAAAAGTTTTTAACTTCAACAGGTATTTAAATATATATAGATAAAAAGATTAAGTTAGTCATATCATCATAAATTATAGTTTGTGAGTTGTTTTTAGGAAAGTCGACTTAAAATATTGCTATATGTGAGTATCAGATTTGATGATAATTAAGATAGCTAAAGTTTAGATACTAAGTATAAGTATCTGTTGGACTGTTATTTTTTTACTTAAGTACCTAAATTTATACCTGGTCAACGAGCCATGTCGGGGCGGCACGGCACGGGCTCAGGCCTGACCAGAGGCGGCTCGGCCCGCACGAAAATAGAGCGGGCCGTGCCGTGCTGGTTCGTGGGCCACATCACTAAGCCCAAGCACGTCACGTCTCATTTAACACGGGTCGTGCCGAGCCAGCCCAAGCCCGTGCCGCTCAGATTAAAAAAACCCTTATTCAATATAAAATTTCACAGAGATCACAAATTCATAGAAATTAGTAGTCACAGAGCTAAAGAAATCAGATAACTTCAGAAAATCAGAATTTAACAGTTTACACTTCACATATTGGCATATAACCTTACATTCAAAATTTCGCAATCAAAATAACTTCGCAATCAGATTCAGAATAACTACACAATCACAGATTCACAGAATCACAACTTCGCAATCAGAATAACAACTTCGCAATCACATTTACAATTACAACTTTGCAATCACAGCTTCGCAGTCATAGAATAACAACTTCACAATCAGAATTCAGAATAACAACTTCGCAGGTTCAAATGTTCAGTCACAGACTCACAGTTGACAGTTCACATATCTCACAAGTCTTATATAAGAGAATATAGATCACCTAGCTTTAAAAACAGATGATAAGCTACAAAAGTGGCTGCCTTATTAAAAACTTTTAGATAAAACCTCATTTTAACTACATGAGGAGAAAGCACTAAAGGAAAAAAGAGTACAGCCTCACCTCTTTTAGTGATATACTCGGTAATCATCCAGAAAGACTAGAAACAAAACCAGAAATCTCTGCTCCAGAAACAGAACCAGAAATCCGTGCTCCAAAAATTCCTGCCCTAGCTCTAGGATCAGAGCCAGAAACATTTGCTGCAGCTGCTTGACCAGAATGTGCTGGACCTCCAGAATCAGCGCTACGACCATCCAGGAACAAATTCATCATCTTCTCGGTGAGTTCAACATTTTCCATGTTGTGTTGCTGTCGAGTGTCGCCTTGCTCCTAATCCTTCAGCAAGGACAGCATCTCCACATATTCAGGTGTAAGGCTCCTACGACGCTCCTCAGTCAACCTGCCACATAAAGAAAATGCAGATTCTGAAGATATAATAGAAACAGGTGCAATCATTATGTCTTTAACTAGAATTGATAGAACAGGATAAGCTCTCTTGTGATCCTGCCACCAACTAAGTATATTAAAGGAATCATCAAATCGTGAAACAATATCACTATTCAAATAAGAAGATAACTCAAAAACATTGGATGATAGTTGAGGATTAGAATTAGTAACAGATGCAGGTGAAGCAGGAATTGGGGCAGGTGGCCTACCAAATATCCTATTCTATGAACATACCTTTTTTCTGGTGCATTGTTTGCTTGTTGTGGCCTATGTAGTATTACAGAACCAAACTTGGATTCATATTTAGAAAACAATCTAGCTAACTCAGTTCTCACTTCACTATGATAGGCAGAGTAGTCACGATTATGCAAATGAGAAAGTGCATTATTAAAACCAATAAGCTTAGCTCTAGGGTCCAAGATAATGTAAAAGAGTACAATAAAGAAATCTCACCCCAGTACTTTAAAATTTTTAACATCATTGGGACAATAACTTTTCTAAGCAATTCATCATTTTCACACTGGTTCAAATGATTAACAATATCAAGAATAGCATGCATCATTAATGGAGATATAGGATAATAAACACCAGAAAGTGAAACAATGCACCAATAAAACAGTTATAGAAATTTTAAAATGTATTTAGCAACATGTCAATGAGCTTCTGTTAGCAATAGATCACCATCAGGCTAGTAATGAGTACGAATAAACACAGAAAAGGTTCCTTGTAGGGCACAATATGTTTCAGCATAAGATATGTTGCATCTACCTAACATTCATATCCAAACTAAACTTGCGAGGACGTACCCCCATAGATAAACAAAATGTTTTATAAGCGGCAATGCGTTGGTTAGAAGAATTGAGAAATGAAATAGCAGTCCTAAAATCATCAATGTAATCTTTGATGCGTTTGAGACCAGATTTGACTAGTAGATTGATTATATAGCATGCACAACGTTGATGCAACAAATCAGAACCAACGTAAGATGAAATCAAATGTGTTAACTGACCTATAGCAGTAGTTTAGAAATAGAATGCATAATCCGATCAGCAATGTTAATACCAGTATGTGAGCAATCAATCAATGTCATACCAACTACTCGCTTCTCTAATTCTCAATCATCAGTGATAAAATGAAACACCACACTAAGATAGTCCTATTTAACATTGCCAGACCATAGTTAAACACACACAACTTGCTTGTTTGAACAAATCAATCACAACAGATTTTTTTTAATCAAAATATGAATCAAAATCTCTAGTAGTTGTCTGCCTAGAAATTGCTCTTAAATAAGGATTATGTGCAATTCTAATGTAATCTTTAAAAGAAGTCTGTTCAGCAATGCTTATAGGCAGATCAAGTCTAGCAATAAATCGATAAAGCTCAGTTCTAACAACATCAGGATTATACATCCAATCATGAGCAATACCATAAGTAGTGAAATGTAAATGAGATTTGACTAGATGACCTAGCAGCTAGAGCTTTCCTTTTGCATGATTTCACATGATGAATCAAGTCACCAGTGCCACCAGTAGAGCTAGCAGAGAGCTCAGATTCCCCACTCCCTTGTCACTCTCTCTGGTTTCCCGCGCTGGATCGAGCTCGTCCATGCCAGCCACAGCGTCGAGGAGAACGAACGACTTTGTTCGTGTGCCTCCGTCCGGCTAACAGGCTGAGTTAATCAAGCTTTAGGGAAATTAGGCCACAAAGCCCATGTGCTCTGCGCAAGCCTAAGCACCAGCAGGCCGTTCGGCCTCTGACCCCGGCCCGTGAGCCATCCCAGATATTACGATATCATTTTCGTAATTAATCCCAAGCCAACACTATAAAATCCGTATCCCCCACATTCGAGCTCCAAATAATCCGATTCTTTTTCCTAACTTCATCTAAAATTCTCCTTTATCAATTAGAACCAGTTTCATAAATTCTGTAATTTATTTACTTTTTTTTGGTATTTATTTGTATTGTTTGCTTGTCTGTCGGTTGCGCGTAATTAGCAAACCGAGAGTTCGAAGAGGAGGAACTCGGAGCCGCGGCTCTCGAGAACGTTAACAAGGCAAGTTTCAATCCGTTTTTTTTATCATATTATTCCTATGATTTAATTATAAACCGTAGAAGTTATTTTACTACATAAAATGCTGAATCGATTGTTTGTAAAACTATTGTTATAGTATAATCAAGACTACGTGAACTTAGAATAATCACTTTGGCTATAATAATTATGTCTGAATGATCACTTTGTTTAGCTCAATGCTTATGAAAGTGTTATCCTTTGGTTTATCTATATATTTATTATCCTTAGTTTTTATAAAGCAAAATGCGTATGTCCTTGTTGGTGTTGTGTGGGATATTGGTGGGGTGATAACTAAAGATACTATGCTAATGAATTTGATTATGAGCCAGGATGATTCTGTTAGATAAACGCTACCTTTGTGGTAAGCTTATTTTGAGAGAATAAATGCTACCTTTGTGGTAAGTTTATAGTGGAAATAATTGTCTTAGCTCAATTAAAGACCGAGTTGAGATGACATTTTACCTAATCATTTTTATGTGTGACCACATGACCCTGTATGCGGCAAGGCTTAGTCTAACTCTCGCCAACTAGTCTGTTAATCATTTGGAGGCTGAGAGCAATGAAAGCACATGGAAAAAGTGCAAGTGGTGCAAACTTGACCCGGTTGTAGGCTTGATTTTAAGGTGAACCCCTGGTAACTTCATGGACGATTAGTCGAGATGATGTTGTGATGGGTAATGGTTTTGTTAGACAGCACTATTGGTCACAGTATGATGCTGTGCTTAGTGTATGGGTAAAGTGTACAACCTCTGAAGAGTTAAAATCTATTCGAATAGCTGAGTCCACGGTCATGGACGGGCTATGGTTCAGTCACAACATCTAGCATAGGATGAACCTTGAGGTGTGAGTGATTTTTCAGTATTAAGACCGACCTCTCGCCGAAGGTCGTCGTGGACGGAGTGTCCGACAACGTCAAACTTGACCAACTAATATTGTAATATAGGGTTTATAAAACTTGCTCTATAAAATTAAACCTTGCATGTGTAAAAATTAGCTTTATGGCAATATTGATAACTATAGTCTAAACTTTGCTACCGCCAAATGCATACATTTTTCTTTGATGATAGGGTAAAGGTCGAGACTTGCTAAATACTTTTTTACTCATTCTTGCTTATTGATTACAGAGGAAAATCTTGATTTCGTCGACGCCGACGGTGAGGAAGACGCTTAAGCTTTGGTCTCGTCCGCACTCGACTTTGCCTGTGGATCAGTGTTGCCGCCTAGTAGTTTTTGTTATGTGTTCGCTTATAGATGTGTTAGTCTGGGTTGTAGCTGTAATCCTGTTGGTTTTTTTCCCCTCCGCTTCTCGGACGCGATCTGTGATATCTTCTGTTGTAAGACTTGTTGTATCAGTGACGGATCTAAAGACTGGTATAATAAAGTGTTTAGCACCGGGAATATCCAGGATGCTTCACTAAATTAGTGTTTAGGTACTCGGTTTATGTATCTATTAGAGTTGCTCTAAGGTCTCATTTGGAACCCTCGCAAGAATATCGCAGTAATAAGTTCAATTTTATGGAAAAATATAGTAAGAATTAGGAAAAATCTTTTGTTCTAAAAAGGACCTAATTCTATGCAGTAATCTAAGATTATTGACATGTGAGATATGACTCACATATATTCACGTAGATTTGCATCGGTGTATGTGAGGGCTGTAGCGTTTGGCAACGTGGAAACTATAGATTCGGATGAAGCGTCCCAATCAACGTTAGCCGTTAAAACTGGTTCAGTTTTCACAGTTTCAATAAAATCGATTTGGTACAATTTTATTGAACGAACAATCAAATTGGCTCAAAAAGCAGTCAAATTATTCAGTTTAGTTTCAAAATTTAAAAGTACAAAACTAGAAAAATCGAGATGTTTTTCTCTCAAATTTGATTTCCACATTTATAGCGGTTTTTATGATTTACTGTAGTAATTTTTACAAAACATAGCTAAGCTAGTGGACT
The DNA here is from genome assembly GCA_001602295.1 of Zoysia matrella. Classification (NCBI taxonomy): domain Eukaryota; kingdom Viridiplantae; phylum Streptophyta; class Magnoliopsida; order Poales; family Poaceae; genus Zoysia; species Zoysia matrella. The sequence goes on from BCLG01002061.1 coordinate 69,331, forward strand.
CCTGTATCTACGCTACGAACGGTAACAAAAACTTTGGTTGCAAGTAGATATTATCGAGACTATATCGAGACCCACCGAGTGGCTAATTGTGAGACGAAAGCAGTGACGGAACTGGGGGGCAGCAGGGGCCATGGCCCCTCTAACTTTGGTTATTTTCCTTAGTATGTATTGCTTATCAGTGGGAAAAAAAATCAACTGCAGCTTAGGAGAAAAGTCCAAGAGATTTGCCTATCTGAAAAAGTAGCAAAAGATTATCCAAGCTACTATAGTTGTCTTGAAAAAATAATTCATGAAATGAAATGGTTTATACGACTGTCCTGCAACACAAGGGCAAAAGCATCCGATGTGCAATATCACCTATATATTCTCGCCCGCTGGTGAGCAATATCACAGCTGCTCTATCTACTTGTTCCATGGCCCATTTAGGTAACGCAAGAAAAATTCTAAACTATTTTACCCCATATTATTTTTTAAAAAAAATTCATGGTGTAATCTAAACCTTAAAGAAAGCCAAAAATTTTAGGCTCTTTTGGAATGCATGAATTTTACTAAAATTTTGTAATATATGTGCATATTAAAAATAAAGATTTGATGCAAATTACAAATTATTTTGCTAAAACATTTTTCATGCTTGCACAGCCCCCTTTATAATTCTTGTACAGTTCCGCCACTAGACGAAAGTATATTTGGTCAACAGCCGGCATGGCACGGACCCCACTGAGTTTAGTCCGACTCCAAAGCGTCTGGCAAGGCAGGTCTAATTCATCGGGGCGTATCATGCCAGACCACAAGCCGACTCTCTAGCTCCATGCACAATCCAGCTGACTTTACATGAGGCTCCCTAATCTACTATTTTTATATAAATGCACCTCACTAAGATGCTTAATCTCAATTTACAACAAGTCACATCATTTTTTTTATTTCAACCGTTCAATCTTCAAAGCTTTCACTTTCGGATCGTCATTTTATTTATTTTCTCTCGTTAATGTTATATTTAACTGGATGTTTTTTTTTTCTCCTCGCAGCTGTTGTTCTATTTATATTTTCTCGTTAGTGATATATTTGATTGGTTTGTTACACAACCGAGCTGAGACTATTTTTTCACCTGCCACGCGCTCCCTCGCTACCACGCGAGCCAGGATGTGAAGAAATATGTTTAATTTTTTTCTGGCAACCAGAGTAGTAGGGAATTTCAATATGCGCTGGGTGGCTGTATCGGGATCATAACTTCGGATAAACAGCCCACCTGCTTGGCTCCGAACTTTTGAAAAGGAGTCGGAAGCGTGCGCTATGCTGATTTGGGATTGAAGGAGGTCCATCCTGATCTTTTTCACAGTCATCGGTGAAGCTTTCTTTCTTGGTGTGTAGGGCCTGAGTACCTTGGTTTTAGAGACCTCACATATGGTTTTAAGTCTTTTACTACCTCTTTTTCAAAAAGGATGATACTCGCTCCGTTCTAAAATATAAGTATTTTAGTTTTAATCAAAATCAAACTTATATCACTTTAACTACTAATAGTATATGATTATCAATATTTTATCATATAAAAATTATATTTTTTTGAATTTATCATAAAATAAACTTTTATAAAAAATATATTTTTATATTAGAAATTATGCAATTTTGTAGATATTATTAGTAAAAGTTAAAAAAATTTGATTTTATCTAAACTTAAAAATGTTTATATTTGGAACGGAGGTAGTATTTTTTTACTTTAAATTTTTATATTTGGCTCTCTATTTTATTAAAAAAATTATGAAGGTATCATTTGTTATAAATTGTTTTATCATTATAAATATTTTAATGAAACATGACTCATTTATTTTATATATGTAAAAAAATTTGAATAAGACTAACGAGTCAAATGTGATATGTGAAAGTTAAAAAACATCATCTTTTTGGACGGAGGAGTAACATCTATACAAATTAGATAGTAACAGCTTTGATGTACAACCACTTCTTTAAAATTGTATGATAGATCTTGGGATGGTGTATATTTGGTCGATGCTATCATTATTTTTTCTCATGATTATGTATTTGTGTGTTATGTTTAAACAATTCAATGAAACTCTAACTTTTTTTTACAATATTACACCTAATCTTTTTGCAGGGCAGACAAATTTTGAAGAGATTACAAAGGTAGTTCTATCTGTTCTCTCTACTACTTATGCGTGTTATATAGATAAATTTTGATCCTCACAAAAGCATCAAAATTTTTGTCAGAGAATATCTTAAAATATTATCATTTAATTATTCATAAATTTTTGGAGCAATGCGTCGAGAAATCATCTAGTGTAGATCAATTTGTGTTCTCTTACTTCCTAGGAGATAAACCACCTATTCAATCAAAGCCGATGAATATTGAAAAAAAAGATATAATATCACATCAGCCGACATGAAAGATGTAAAAACCGCAACAAATAGAAAACTGGTTTCCCCGTTACATCGATTTTTCCTGTTTCGATTTTACTATTGAATTCCGAATCCAGATCAGTTTGACCCACTTTCTAATGGTTTTTGGTGCGTTTGACCGGTTTATCACCAACTATTTTTTGGTTTTTCAATTTTTTTTCTAAAATTTAAATTTTCTGAATCTTCTGCCCCATATAAAACCTGAACATCGGGTGTAACTTTCCAAACAGGTTAATGGTGTTTGTTTCCAAAACCGAACAATTTATATTTTTCTAAAACTGTTGCACATATCATTTTTCATAACTCATTGATTTCTTTACAATTTATCGCTTTTAACTCATCCACATTTGTACAAATGAATGATTTACATTCATATCGGTACATCGTAGAGTCTACTTTTACATAGGCCGGGCTAACCCAAAGCATCGGGAAAAAATAAGTGTTAACTTTTTGAGAAAAATGAATATTTATTATAAAATGCTGAAAATTCAAAATATTAAACACAAATAGGTTAAATTACATGTATTTTATATTAAATGTCAATTAAATAACTGACAGCCTACACGGGCTGGTACCGAGCCTAAACGGGCAAATTATGTAATTTTCTAAATTTTATTAGTAAAAATTAGTATTTTGGAACTGGCGTAGTATTTAAGTAGAACTAACTGTTACTTCTTGTCTGTGGACGAAGTTTTTTAAAAATAGTACTGTAGCTAACCTATGTTCAGTTCAAAAATCGACCATTCAATGAAATTGAATCGGATAAGTTTCATTGAAAATCAGTTGATTTTCAATGGTTTTCGAACCCTGTTATGGACTCACTTGTTCGGAGCAATCGGACTAACTATGAGAAGCGATTAATTAAGTCTATAAATTTTGTAAACTTATCAAACATTTGTCTTATTAAACAATTAGTTTAAGTTCTCCTTTAGAATGGAGAAATTTTTTCTATTTTTCCTTTGAAATTGAATTAGTTGCTGAGAAATTTTTCTCTGCAATTTCTGTAAATTTTTTGTGTTCTAAAAGAGACCTTAAATATGTAAAATTATAAGTTGATTTCAAACTTCTTTTCACGATGAAGTAAATTATAATCATATATATTATTTATTATAATTTTTAAATTAGATGCACAATGATAACAATTAAAAATATAGGGGATGTCTTCAAATGATCATTTCAGTTTTTTTTTAAAAAAAAAGAAAGGCAAGAAAAAAAAACCTCCCCCATACCGTGTACTCCATCCATAAATGGACTAGTCAGGGTTCATAAAACCGCTCAAAACCGATCGGTTTTCACAGTTTTCGGTGAAATCGGTCCGGACCGATTTGACAAACCGATCGGTTTATTTTTAAAAATTTAAAAAATTTTGAAAAATTAAAAAAATTTAGAATACTGAAAACCAGTAAAATCGGTGGGTTTTAAATTTTAAAATCTATTACTGTAGCGAACCGATGAAACCGCCGGTTTACTGTTGCAAACCGTTTAAATTTTGAATTTTTAATTTAAAACGATTTTTATCGATTTTTTCGGTTTTCGCAGTTTTTAAACCGATCAGGTTTAAATATTAAACCCTGCCGATAATATAACTTCACGCTTATATACCAGCGGGGACTAGGGTTTTACTCCTCTCGGCTCTCGCACACCCAGCCGCCATTCTCAGGCGCATAAGCCAGCCGCCGCACTCGCCTCTGCTATTTTCCTCTCCGGGACGAGATGTTGGTGCTGTTCGAGACCCCCGCGGGGTTCGCCCTCTTCAAAGTGCTCGACGAGGGGAAGCTCGACAAGGTCGAGGTGAGTGGTAGCAGCTGCTTCTATTCCTTAGTCGTTTTTTTATTGGGTTTGTTCGAGTTTGTCTGCCTCTTTCCTGTTCACGATTGAACTAATTGTGCTATGTATTGTTTGTAGGATCTATGGAAGGATTTCCAGTCGTCAGAATCGGCGAGGAGGGTTCGTATTTTTATTGATTTTTATCGTGAAATCTCTGATTTTCCCAAACTACAGCCCAGAAAACTGAACATTTTGACCCAAGTTATTATTTAACTTAATAATGCACGTTTCTTAGGCATACATATAGTTTAGTTCAAGTGCTACTGCTGATGTTTTTTTACCCCTAGTGAAGTTTGTCAACTGAACTCAATTTAGGAGGATAGTGGATGTGATCTGTTGACTTAAGAGAGATTACCTTGACAGTTTTTTTTCTTGTAAATCAGCGAACGTTTTATATTACTATATAAACTTGAAATTAAGGGTATTGTGGATTTAGACACTTAGATGCTTGTACCTCTTTTCCAATTACTTCTAACCATGCAATGCCTGGAGAGTGCCTAGGCAAAAATTGCCCGTCTGAATTGATGTTTCCTCATGGTATCCGTCATTGTCCTGAAAGGATGACGATTTTTTTGGGATTTTGCATATTTGTGACCTAGCTGCATTATCAGATCAAAGTACATTGTAGCATACTTTTTTATGTTAGTACTGAAGAATACTAGTGTCATGGTTGTCTTAGACCTATCTGTTCTTTGCACAATCAATTTTCCTTTATGACTGCATAATACAAAATTTGTTTAGGTGGTGGAGCTGAAGGCTTTCAACAAGTTTGAGAACACATCTGATGCCCTCTCTGCTGCGACTCTAATTATCGATAGCAAGCCTAGCAAGGGCCTGCGCAAGTTCTTGCAGAAGCACTGTGAGGGCGAAACATTAGCTGTTGCTGATTCCAAACTTGGAAATGCTATAAAGGAGAAGCTGGTTAGTTAGGTTTCCATGTTGCATTTTCTGATAGGATGATTGACATTTGACACTGCTTACACTTTTGATGTGCTGGGCAGAAAATCGACTGCCTTCACAACAGTGCTGTGATGGAGCTGATGAGGGGTCTGAGAAATCAGCTCACGGAGCTTATATCTGGGTTGGGTGCACAAGACCTTGGTCCAATGAGCCTGGGACTGTCCCATAGCTTATCTAGGTATAAACTGAAGTTCAGCCCTGAAAAGGTGAGTCTGATAGTAGTGCTGCTGGTGATGTTATTTATCGCGTTATGTGAGTATTATTATTTTTTAGTGGCTTGGAATTATTATTTTTCTGCATCATTTGCACTTGCCCTTTCATTTTCGTTTTATTATATTGTTTTGTACCTAACTTATACCTGCAAGGTTCATAATATCTTGTGAGTAGAATTTTTAATATACCTGGTTTTACTTGTAGGGAACCCTAATTTTGACATGTGCAGAAAAACATAACAGTATTTCTTTGGTTCTGCAGGTTGATACTATGATTATTCAGGCAATTGGCTTATTGGATGATCTTGACAAGGAGCTTAACACTTATGCCATGCGGGTTCGTGAGTGGTATGGCTGGCACTTTCCAGAGCTAACTAAAATAGTGTCAGACAATATTCAATATGCAAAAGTTGTGAAGATAATGGGCAACAGAGCTAATGCAGTCAATCTTGATTTCTCAGAGGTAAATTATTGACATTCAATTATGATCTCCATTTCTCCTAAAGAAACTGTGGAGTAAGGAACTTTGTTGTTTACAGATATTGTCAGATGATGAGGTAGAAGCACAGCTCAAAGAGGCTGCAGTAATATCCATGGGAACAGAAGTTAGTGACATTGATTTATTAAATATCAGAGAGCTGTGTGATCAAGTGTTGGCTCTTTCCGAGTACAGAGCCCAGTTGTATGACTATTTGAGAAGTAGGATGAATACTATCGCACCAAATCTCACAGCGCTTGTGGGTGAGTTAGTTGGCGCTCGCCTTATTGCACACGGTGGCAGTCTTCTAAATTTGGCCAAACAACCTGGCAGCACAATTCAGATACTCGGTGCGGAGAAGGTGTGTTTTCTACTTGCAATCCATCCATAATATTTGTACGTGTTCTGCTCATTTTTATATGTGTGTCAATGCATTGGAGTAGATATTTGAATCATGCTCATTGATGGCTTTATATTGAAGATATGTTTTATGTTGTCTGCTAATTTACCTTGCATACTAAGAAGCTGAATTGCATTTCTATCCAGGCTTTATTCAGAGCTCTAAAGACAAAGCATTCTACACCAAAATATGGTCTCATCTACCATGCATCCTTAATTGGTAAGGCATCACAAAAGAACAAAGGAAAGATCTCTCGGTCTCTTGCTGCAAAAACTGCACTTGCTATCCGGTATGATGCACTTGGTGATGGCGATGACAACTCCATTGGCCTTGAGAGTCGATTGAAGGTAATGCTTGGTGAAAGCAATTTAATTCTTCATAATGTATATAAAAAGATTGGTTTATGACGTGTCATTTGAACAGATGGAGACGCGTCTTCAAGTTCTTGAGGGTAAGGACCTTGAAAAATCTGCAGGTTCGACAAAGGGAAAGCCCAAGATAGAAATGTATGAAAAGGACAGGAAGAAGGGCGCTGGGGCTTTGACAACTCCTGCTAAGGTTAGTACAACACTTCAAGAAAGATGTCTTAAAGTCAACTGATCTAGTCAGCTTGCACTTTGAAGCATCATTGGGGTCCTTCCCATTGTTTTTGCTGCTCGCAAAATGCTGACTTATGGAGCTCACTTTATGCTTACTTCTTTATAGACATACAATCCTGCAGCGGACCTGGTACTTGAAAAATCCACTGATGAAATACCTAAGAAGTCCGAACTCGCTTCAAAGAAAAGAAAACACCAGGAGGTGGGGACTGAGCCTGTGGAGGAAGCAAACGAAGAGGATGGTGACCAGGAAGATAAGAAGAAAAAGAAGTCCAAGAAATCCAAGGATACTGTGGCTGATGCTGATGGTGAGAAGAAAAAGAAAAAGAAGTCCAAGGAGAGCGAAGAGCATGCTGTGGACACTGCAGTAAGTGAGAAGAAGAAGAAAAAGAAGAAATCTGATGTTGGAAGTGAGGATGTTGCCATGCAAACTGAAGAGTCCGGTAAAAAGGACAAGAAAAAGAAGAAAAAGAAGCATGCTGAGGAATGAGACACTAGAGAAGAAGGGAACGCCAAGGCACTTGAGTGTTGTGTTGGGATCCCCTTCTCTGTAGGATCTAATAGACTAGTTTTTGGACCCTCACTTGCAAGTATGTACTCCTGGACGATGATGAAATTTGAATTTTGATGTTCCAATGTCGTAAAATAGTATTAGGATGTTAATTTTTCTTGAATTGAGATTAGTAACACACGCAATTAGTAATGTGCCATGGCATCTTCCATACTCCTTTGAGATGGAAGGTGGTCAGGAAACCGTTGGTGCAAGCTACATTGCCATGTACAACATCTCAATTCATTTCGAACCAACCCTGCATACTACTAAGCGGTATCAATCTGCTGCATTTGGTGAATTACTCCCATGTCTGTACTTCATATTCTGCAACTTGATCTCGCCGGCTCTATGGTCGATTAGCACGGCGAAAAGCCAGGGCCTTTTGGGTCTCGTAGCAGTTTGGCCCAAAAGGTTTCCACAAGGTGTCGCCGTCTCCCGGAAAGCAAGATCCGGTGGCAGCGACGGACTAACCGACCAGATGCTAAGCTCACCCATGGTCAACATAGGGACCTACGCTGCACTCTGTCAAGCGTCAACGCTGATTATGCCTGACGACCGTGGCGCCGTGGGGGCTAGGCAAGCAAAACCACAAAAGGCAAAACCAACGGGTTTTAACTTCTCTCAGAGAAGCAATGTTTTACGAGACAGAGAAGTGTAATAGCATCTTCAAAAACTCCTAATTAATTTTCTCTAAATTAAATTATAAAAAAAAGTGTAAAAATGCTTTTTCAACAACTTTCTTAAACACCTTCGTACTTTCGAGAGCTCCATAAATTTCATTTTTCGTCCAACTAACCATAGAATCGGTTATTCACTTAGCTCAAATTTAAACTATATTTAGAAGAGCTGCTGAAGGAGGTGACTAATATGAACTTCGAAATTTTTTTGGCTGACCTCTAAAGTATTTTTTGGTGTGATTTTTTGAGTGAACTGTTGAAGATGCTTTAATTAATATAATTTTTCAGCTATTGTAAGCAATGAAGTGGACATGTGAGCTCGCTCGAGTGGTTAGTAGGCTCAGCTCAGAACTTTTGTAACATAGAAATTTCACAGAAATCAATTTAATTTTATAGAAAAATATAAAAAATAAAAAATCTCTGAAAGTAGACCTCAGCCGATGGATCAGATAGCATGCTAAACCATACAATTAAACAATATTTTTACATTGATTTGCTCAAAGCTCATCGGAGTCGGCCGACCCGATGCTTGAACATAGCTTCACACCTAATTGTAAGATACTATTATCAATTTTTATCATACCGATGGCTGAACAGGCGTTGTACCATTTTTATGCAACCATATGTTTATATATTTCTTGCCCTACAAACCTTCTATTCGCGCTCACTCTTTGAGATGCTGGTGCTCAAACTTCCCAAGGACTTCCATGATGTCCAACAAGGCGTAAGGGTGTAAATCGATGAACATTTGGCTCTGCGAAACAAAGATGGAATTGGGAAATAAATGAAAAGGTGAGACGTAATAAGTGGTTGAATGTAGAATTTAGATATTCTACCACATTTTCCCAATAACTACTTCCCAATTACATAACGCCACCAAAAGTTTCACATCTGAACCTATTAGTTCCACCAAATGATCATTTTTAAAAAAAAATACTTTATATGGTTAAACTAAATAGGTTAGATAAACCTTAGAGTCATCAACTATTAACCCTGACAAGGAGACATTCCCATTTCACTGACAAAGTCTAATTATCATTTATCTTTCTGAACTTTTATCAGTGCCATGGTATAAGTTTTTTTAGTTCACTGGCAAAGTCTAACTGTCATTTGTCTTTTTGAACTTATCAGTGCCATGATATAAGGTTGGCACCACGCACATATACTTGCAATGGTCAATGGACCAAAACCATCCCTGGATATCTGCGAGGAGAAAGATCAACAACCAAGAGTCAACCAAATCTGTGCAAAGAAATGAAAATTGCTGTGTAAAAAGGTGCACTAAAATTAACCTTCACACATTTTTAGTTTAACAAATTAAAATGAACTAATTTTCAAAAGCGGTTGAGAATTTTAAATCTTAGTTTATTTGTTTAAAACTAAAAAGACTTTGAGGATAAACTAAGTGTCACTATTTTATACCCTAGAAATAAGCAACAACAGCAAAGTTTAACCAAGTGAAATCAAAGATCCATACATATTAAGCCTCCTTTGGAATAGAGGAAAATGTATATTTTTATATTTTTCTGTAAAATTGAATTGATTCTTATAAAATTAATTTAAGTATTGATGTGAAAGTCTTGCGTTAAAGAAGTTGTTATTTTGTTAATAGAGCATGATGTACCTTACAGAGCAGAAAGGTGAAAAGGTTACCCGTGTTTTAACTCTACCGAGACAAACCAGAGACAGAGAGGGACGCATCAGCATCGGAGTCAAACCCTCCGCAGCACACCAGACTGCAGCAGCCAGCCCGGTCCCCTTCTTCCTCGCTCGCGCTCTCCACTTCACTCCCCCTCGCTCCATGCGCCGCCGCCGCCGGTGACCAGCCCCATGGGATGCGTCCACGGCCGCCCCTCTGCGTCCAGCCCCGCCCGCCGCCGCCCCCGCCCGAGCCGGCCCCCGCCGTGGTGGCGGTCCAG
>BCLG01002062.1:0-12690 GCA_001602295.1 Zoysia matrella
CTCCTAATAAGAGGAATGAGAATGTGTGTTTAGCTTTGGTAGACAGTATTTATTGCATAGTATAATATACTCTATTCATTCCTAAATAATTGTTATTTTAGGATTCAAACTTTGTTTCTAACTAATTATCATTCTTCATTCTCAATATATATTTCTCTGTTCACAAGATATTTCTATCTTTATCTCTCTCATTTTTATGCAATACATATTTGTCACTTCTTAATTCTTGTATCCAGAGATACAAACGCATAGAATGAAACTAAAAGACAAACGAACGGAGTACATAGTACCAAAAGGACTTTATACAGTTAAGACACCTGATCATTCTAGGTTAAAGCAAATGTTGCCGCCGGACAAAGCCTTTTTTACGCTCCCAAAAAAAATCCTAATAATAGACTAAATGTTGATCTAGTCCAAATCTCTCTCTCTCTCTTCCTGTCGTTGACGCACCTAGAGTCTCTAGCTAGCTATCTCAAATAAAAGTATTACTGTAGATTATTAGAATATACAGCATAAAATCAGGGTTAAGCAAGCATAGCGGGAATTTATTTGATTGTCTTCATTACCAGTAACTAAACATACCAGATTACCGCTAACGCTGGTTAGAGGTTATGGCCCGCACAGACCGGTCTCCCCAGACTCAGTGGCGGCGTCACTCTAATGGCTAAAGTATCAGAGAACCGCGTCCAACAGAGCCTTCTTCTTTTTTCTTTTTTTTTTTTTGCGACAGAGCCTTCTTTTATTTTTCCTATTGATACCGTTTGACTATGTTTCCACTATCCACTAGTACGTATTATAAAAAATCTCAGAAACAACTACTGTTAAGGGTCAGGCTCATGTCGCAGCTACAAGATATAAGTAACATATACATCACCAATTTGTATCCAACGCTTGAGACTACATGGACATTAAAATGAAATAATTAACTCCACTGAAGATGAAAAAGAAACTACTAGTATGGTTCAGTGCAAATAAGTACAAGCGACACAAAGGCCGTTATAGTAGCGAAGTAAGGCACGCGCACCTGTTTGATGTGACCAATCTTTGTCTTGTTCTCCTCCAAATTATACCAGTTATGTAACTCTGGACATGCATCAGCCTCTAGGCTTTCTAGATTGGTGAGCAGTCGTGTGCTTTCTGGAAGAGACCTAATGTCGCAGTCCTGGATTAATAAATTCCTTAGCGATACAAGGTCACCCAACCTTTCTGGCAATTGTTGACTCGTGCAATATCGCAAATGGAGCGTATGGACAGAGCCGAGGGGTAAAGGGATCTCCGGTGAGCTGCTCAGATCACTGCATTGCACAATAGTTAATAATTCTAGGCCAAGAAGGTGGTGAAGCAACTTCCACCGATGCATGGGCCAGTTGCACTCTTTGACCACCAGTTTAAGTGCTGGAGGAGCACAAGTGTGACAAACGTTGTGAGGCAGACTCTCCTTCCACTGTAATACCACCTCATCACTTTTCTCTATTAACCAGGTCCCCTTCACTTTTGGTGGGCATGGGCCCATCCTAAGCTTGGGGCAATTAACTATATCCAATCTCTCGAGGTTGGGGAACATGAACTCATCCGCCATACCCTCTTCATCACAAGAGTATGTGGTGCTCCACTTTTCCAAGTTTTCCATATCAGATATTATCAGCTTTTCCAAGTGATCGAACGCTTTTACGCGGTCCCCGCAGAAGCTTGGGTCAATCTTCTTGATGCTAGGCATAGCTTTCAGATGAAGATATGTTAGGTTTGCTAACTGACCAAGTGGTGGAAGGCTACTGCATTGGGGCAACTCCTCTAATGTAACACGAACAAGTCTAGGAAGATAAAGAGCAATGTTTATAATCCATGCTGGAAAGTTCAGGCTGTTATAACCTCGTAGCTTAAACTCTTCCAGACTGCTTGGTGGCAATAGCTCCCTCAACAGTTTCATGTCCTCCACACATACCTTCTTTCCAATCGTCCAACCAAGTGTCAGCTTTATCAGATTTTCTTTTTCCTTCACTTTAATTATGTGTGCTTCTTCTATGGACTTCACATTTTCAAGTTGACTTATCTCCAACTCAAAAGGATTTACATCCTTAAGCAGGGTAAGGTTACTTCTCTGTTCACCTTCTACAAGACGTACCATAAAGTGTGGCAAATAGATCAAGTTAATTGGTATGGTGGACCCATCGAACCTCGAGCAGTCATTTACCATCAGAACCTTCAAGCTGTCCATGCGGTCCATATTTGCTGGTAGCCTTTCAATATTAGGACAGTGACTCAAGTTCAGCGTATGCAACTTTCTGAGTCTGCAGATGCTATCTGGTACAGTAAATAATCCGCAGTTCCAAGATAGATCTAGATGCTCCAGATTTGTAAGGGTGCTGAGATTATCAGGCATACAATAGTTCGTATAACCAAAGTGAAAATCAATATTTCCTGATAAATTTAGATACCGAAGTTCAGTAAGTTTTATGATCGCTTCAAACAGCCCTGCATCTTCCCTTGAATATGCATCAAGTTCACATGATAATTCCAAATACTGCAGTTTAGTTAGGCTGCACAAGGCTTCTGGTCTATTATTGATATAAGGGCAAAAAGATACATCCAGATGGAGCAAATTTTTAAGCTCCCCAAATGATGTTGGTAGTTCTGTTATTTTTTAGCATCTTGATAAATCAATATACTTCAGATCATTCAGTTTTCCAATCGACTTAGGCAGGGCAGAAATTGAAGATCCATTAAGGTTGAGGTACGTTAGTTTTGACATCTTGGTGATACACGAAATCTCTTGATTTTCGATCCCTGGGGCATTGAGGTACCTCAACAGTTTCAGCTGACCGATAGAAGATATCATTTTTTTTGAGAGGCAGCGATGTTCTCCTAAATCCAAGACTCTCAGATACTTCGCAGTTGAAATTGCAGTATGGAAGTTGTTCAATTTTCCATCATCGCCTAACAGAAGAAGGGCTTTAAGCTTCTCAAGATAACTCACAAATGAATTTAGTGGTTTGCTGCAATCTGCAAGGACTGCATAACGCCAATTTCTTCCCCAATATTTGAAGTCTTTGCTACTAGGATCAAGAATTTCATCCCTCATGATAAATCTTGCTAGATCATGCACCAGGTCATGCATAGTGAACCATGTAACATGTTTCCCATCAGACTGTAAACGAAAGCAACATGTCAGTATAACTATCTATACTATATAATGTAAAAAGTGTATTCTTTAAAACTATATGAGCTTTGTGAAAATATCATAAAACTATAGATTTAAGCCACTGCTTAAAAAACTGCACGATCTATGTTGAATTTGTCACGAAACTATAGATTATAGAAATGTTCTTCGTACAAGCTGAGAGGGTCCCACTTGTTAGATTCATGAGAAAATCCTCTAGAACATGTAATTTTATGATAAATTAGATATAAAATATATGGTTTTTTGAAATTACGACTTAAATCTTCAATTTTGTGATAATACAGATAAAGTACCTATATTTTTTTTGTGAAATTTACTCTAAAAAAGACATACTCTCTCCAGTCCCAAATTCTTATTATTTTAGACATGAGGATTGACTTAGAAAAGAAATAAATGCTCATGTCCACACGACATCAATAAAAAAAATGAAGTACCCACCAGTATCATCGACAATATAAAAAGAATTGCATCAAAAGCACGCTTTGTTGTCACACAGATTCCTTCCCTCCGTGCATTGCTTTTCGGATGGAAGATGGGGCTAGGACTGTTTGTTTACAGCTTGGCCCAACTTGCGGCTATCGATGCTCTTGCAGAGCTGCAACCCTGATCCTTTCAGGGAGATGGCTGCATCACTTGGTATGTTTGGCCACCACAATGCTCTCCACGCACCTCGTCTCCCGTCGCTGGAGAGAGAATGACATGCATCTCCCTTTTCCACATGCCACTTGCTACTATCCATTCCCATAGGGAGCATCAGGTAATGCGATTAGGTTAAGATTCTGTTCTGTGACTGAATCTCACAACTAGAAACAGCCATGTGAGGCTGTGATTTAGGCTAGAAGCTAACGGTGATGGTAATCCTCATCGATTCCTAAGCATATGGTTTTTCCCAAGGAAGAACATAGGCCCCTTGCCTCCGTGGAGGCTGGGCTTTGTCACCTCTTCGCTGAATGGCTCGCATTAGTCGTAAGGGCTTTCAATCCCTATCGAAAGCAGCACTAACGATTCCGCCTATTCAAGTTGCGGGACACCAACATCGCCTTCCTACATGCATTGCGTCCACCCATCTAAGATACAACCACACCAAAGTGCTCCACCACGCCAATGCCACGCCTTGCAACACACCGAGTCAAAGAAACCGAGATGCATGACTACTAATTCACATTGCTTGCATGCAAACAACTGTTTGCGCGCTCTCAGAGCTTGAAGGCCTGCTTTTCCCCATCATAGAGTTGCATGTCTTGGAGGCTTCATTCTCTGAGCCTCTGAGGACGAAATCTGAGATGCCATGTGTAAAAAGCAGGCTGATAGTAGCACGGCCTGTTAGCTTCACCTTGCATTCTACCAAATGTTCTGTCCAATGATCAAGCCCACTTTCATGCTTTCCTGCGGGACTTCTGGGATGGCCACTCCAAACTCGATGATGTCACCAGAGCTTCCATTGTCCTGCTGCCAAAGAAAGGAGTGGCCATGATCACGACCGATGTGTAACTTCCATCAAGCTAGCGATGGAGGCCCTTATCAATAGGCTCTGGTACTTCATCATGAACCTTGTGCAACTGCTCCAAACCGGTTTCATCCAGGGGTGAAACATCACGGACAACTATTTGCTCACCACTGAGTTAGTGCAAGGCTGCCACAAACGGAAAGGCCCCACTCTTGTCCGAAAGATGGATTTCTACAAGGTGTTCGAATCTCATCAACTGGAAGCGCTCGATGCCGTTCTAGATGCATTGGCTTTAGCGCACCTATGGCAGGCCTAAATCTTCACCATCCTTGCAACCGCAAAGATGGCGATCCTCCTCAATGGAGTCTTATGGAACTAGTTCCAAAGCCACCGTAGTGTACACCATGTGATGATGTGAATGTGAATACCCTCAGCTTTTGCCCCCCCCCCCCTCTCTCAATATTACTAATTAATCTCCTACAGAAAAAAAGTGGATGACGGTGATGCAAGGCTTCTACACCCCCTAGTTGACGACCTCTCATGTCCTAAGTCCTCTCATCTAGTACGAGGATGATACAGTACACTTTCTTTGCACCGATGTAACAGGCCTAAGCCTAAATACAGATCATGCCTATGCACACCTTGCATAGACTACACACCTCCACAGCGCTTACGCTTTCGTCCTCGTTCTACGTAAAAGAATTAATTCAGAGTTACTATGTTTTGGGCCCCTGACTACCTCTTTTAACTAGCAAGGTGGCATTATTCTCATGGTTTACCCATACAACACACCATGGGAGTTTGGACTTTTTCTATGGGCCTCACAGCAGTGGTTGAGTAGCTGCAATTCCTCAAATCAATCTTGACAAGTTTCTCACCATGAATAGGCTCTCCATGAACAGCACCAAGAGTACATTCATTCCCATCCATGTGTTGGATGCCCATGTGACACAGCTTGCGGAGCTCTTTTCTAGAAGCAGATTGCATCATTCTTGACCTCGGTGAGAGATGAGAGCATGTCTCCTAGTGATCATGTCCACTGGTTAAGTTTGATATTTTGATTGTGGCAGCATGATCGCTAGTTATCTAGTGTAGTGAATTCTATGTATTCTTTTGTGTTTACAGTTTTGGCTTCATATTGTCTCGATTGGTTCGATATATCATTGTCGAATTCTTGTTCCGTGATCCTTTACATCAAGTCATCACTGTTAGAAATTGATCTCCACCCGTTTTGACCCAACGGTCTTAATGGACCCTTGACCTAATCGCGCCCTGATCGGGGGCGCCCAGCCCATTATGGCTGGTGGGCCCCTGTCGCCAGCGCCACAATAAATAGAGGTGGGGGGGGGCCGGCCGGAACTCATGACTTAAGTTCATCCGTACCGCCGCACCCCACCGACATCCCAAAACCCGATCTGTGAGGGAGCGCTGTGCCGACGGGAAGCGCCACCGCCACGACGACCGCCGCCACCGAGAGATCGACGACGTCGCCGTGACCCCAACGCCACTGCCCTCTTCACCGACCGACGCTGCCCAAGCGCAGAGGACCGCACCGACAAAGGGCAGATGGCCGGATCGTCTTCCTCGACTCCGGCGACCGGATCCGAAGGTATTGACCACCTCCGAACCACAGATCTAATCTCGACACGGAAACTCTCGGATCTACACTCCTAGACCCAGAGAAAAGATTACTACAATCACCAGATGAATTTAACATTTAGATCTAGCACCTGATGGATGTTTTTTGTCCCATGAACCAATCTCGATTGTTACCTTCATGACTTTTTAAATCCCCTAAAAGATATGAATTGCTACGGTGATTGAATGAGAACCATAGATAACTCGTGTGTTTCTAGGTTCCAACCGCTATATCTCTACATCAATATAGTGGGCTTCTTTGATGTTTGACAAGAACAGTCTCTGGAAGAGGAGTTTGGTGGAAGATGATATAGTGAGCCAAGTGTGACTTAAATTTCATAGGCTTTGAGTTCATAGGATCACCGGTAATATAAAGGGGAGGTTGAGTCGTGTCCTCTCAGGTCTTGATTCAGAGGGTTGGAATGCTTTTTGGAACCTCAAAAAGAACTTGAGAGGCAGAAGCAGCAGTTCGAAAGAAGTTGAAGATAAGATGCATCGAGAACACCAAGTTTTAGCTTCAACAGGAGTCATCGGATAGTCCAGAGAAGTTGTTTTCTGGAGCCATAAGAGGTAGAGTCACTGGACAGTTCGGTAGTCGGATAGTTCGTTGTCTTTGAAGATGAAGTTCAAAAAAGGTATCTCAGGAAATTCAAAAGAGAAGGTTCACTGTACAGTCCAGTAAAAATATGCACCAAACAGTCTAGTGACATATGGATTGGATTATAGAGGTTGTTTCTTCAGTCTGCAGAGATATAGAGTCACCAGACAGTTTGATAGCACTCCGAACGGTTCGGTGTGAAAAGTCACCGGGTAGTCCGATGATTGATAAAAGCAGACAACTTTATGACATCATCCTTCAACGATTGTTTCTGGGTTGATAGCATTTATAAACCATGGAGAAGGATGTTGAGGAGTGTGCCTGAGGTCTAAAGAGCTATAGAAAACTTGTAGAATGCCAAGGAACACCAAAGACAGAGCACCTTACAAGATTAGAGATCTTAAGTGCCAGTAAAAGAGTAACAAAGAGTATTTATCCACCTTTAAAGCGAGTGAGGCTGCAGAGCAGTGATTTTGGCTTGTTACTCTTGGTTTGACAGCCTAGATTGGCTATGAGTCGATGATCGAGCTTCCGAAGTGCTTGTGAAAGATGTTTCCAAGTTTTGAGTTCTTCAGTTGAAAGAGACACTAAAAAGTAGCGTTCGAGCTTTGAAAGTTTGCTCTTACAAAGGAATATTGTCCAAGACAGTCGAGACATCGGTGTTTTTACTTTGGGAGTAAAGCGTACTCTAAAAAGCAATATTTCTCCCTCCGACGAAGTGGTCCAACAAGTATTAGAGGAAAGCGCTAGTCTTCCAAGACCTCGAGAAAAATCGCTGAGCATTCTTTTCTTTCTACTCCTTTACTTTTGGCATTTACATACTTGTTAAATAGTGTGATAGGTTGTTCTTAATTTTTTTTGGTAGCTAGTGTTTGCTTGCTTGCCTTTGGTCCTTTTCTGCTCTATCCTGCCTCATGGGCAAAGTGCAGTTACAATCTATATGGCGCAAAGAGGAGTTACAATCTAAAAATCTGTAGTGTACCCATTCTAGTCACAAAAAACATGACGTTTTGGACAAGCCTTCAGTCTACTATCAGCATTTTCTGAAATATTTGGTCTTATAAAAAGAAAACCTTCTCACATAGGTCAAAAATCCTAGTGTCTACTATCAGCAGGGGTAAAACTGTTCCCACGATGTTGCATTAAGAAAAAGAAAAGAAAACCTTGTCACATAGGTCAAAAATCCTAGTTTACCCCTACCCACCCATACATGGTGTCATAGTGCTTGTGAGAATGATCAACAACTTTGGTTGGGCCATACACCGCTTTGATGTGGGATAGAGATGGATTTTTTCTTACCATCATACTGAAGTTTGGTCCCACGGGGAGTTGAACCTATGACTTGAGGTGTGCTACCAAGTCTCTTAACCACTAGACTAAAATGTGCTTCTGCATTATATTTCAATAATCGCACAAAGTGATTGCAACAGTGGTGTAAATTGTGCATTTTATTAGCCTCCTAGATTTGATGCTTCTATCAAAGGAAAACTTTGGAATAATATAGAGGTATGCAATCCATTTAAAGTAACGGTATGCAATACAGTTAAAGTAACCACTCACCGATTCTGACTCTGATTGCCGAAAGAAAGACATGCTCAAAAGTTGTTTAATACAGACCTCACCCTCAGATGGTGAAATAAAACCTAGAGCATCCCATTGGTAAATCAATTCATTTTTAGCCATCTTATGACCCTTTGGGAAGACTGCACAATATGCGAAGCATAACCTGAAGCTTGGTGGCATACTGCTATAGCTCAGTTTTAAAGATGGAAGCAAATCATTATCATTCGTCGTAGAGAAATATCCCGGCCGAGAAACATTCCAGATTGCACTGTCTTTTATAAAATCCCATCCTTTGTCATCCCTGGAACTCAACAAGTACCCAATAGCTCGAGCTGCTAATGCCGCACCTCCACATTTTTTAGCTATGTCCTTGCCTTTACTCTCCAACACATCTTTGTTAGATCTGTTTTCAAAGCCAACTATCTGCTTAATTATGTCCCAGCAGTCATCATCAGACAGTGCTGCTATCTTGTGTGCTTCATGAGTTGTCTTAATATTGTTAGCAATGTCAGCATCGCGTGTCGTGATAATGACCAATAACTTATGCCCATTCTCTGGATTGATTAGGTAACTCTTCAGATTATGCAATTCAGATCCATCTTTCTCCCAAAGGTCATCCAAAACGATAAGAATATTCTTCTTAGTAACAGATGCAGATGGATCGGTCCTTGGCTCTGTGTTGGACAACTGGACCTGCTGTTTTATAGATTCTTCAATTTTATCTAAGTTAAATGTTTGCCCAACATAGACCCATGCTTTTTTATAGTCCACGAAGTGGGTGTCATTGAAAAGCAGTTGTGCCAAAGTTGTTTTGCCAATGCCACCAATTCCATATATCGGAAGGATAATGGGCTCTCGTGAGGTGCTGGGTGTAGTTAGAAGTTTCATTAGTTTCTGTTTTTCTTCAACCCTTCCTCTGATATTTGCTTCTACCACATGAGAAGATGTGACACGTTCATTGATATTCGGTTGCACAATTGAGCTGTTGCCTGACACGAAACTGAATTGGTGATGATGATTTGAGATTTTCTCCAGTTTCTCCCTAACTTGCTTCATCTTGCTCGCCATGCCAAATTCATGAACAAGTTTGAAACATGGGCTCAGCACTTTAAGCTGCAAGAAATAATAAAAAATTAAGTCCATTTGAAAAATGAAATATCAGACCGCACTCATTATGCTCGCATTGTTTGGTAAGATGCAACGTTCGTGACAGGGTGATTAATGAGATCCAATGGTTTTTAAGTTGTACTCCTAGCTATAAGTAAAACCTTGAATTTGTTGATGCCTTTATGCGTAGTACATTGATTTGCTTTGGTGATACATCTCCCCAACAGCTGGAACTTTTGGTTGAAACCGGTACATACAGCTCAAAAGTTCTACTCACTCCGTTTCAAAATATAACCATTTTCTAAATTTAATCAAAGTCAATTTTTTATCATGAACATTAATAATGTTTTATTATATAAAATTATTTTTTTATTCATCATAAAATAAGCTTTCATAAAAAGTATATATTTAAATTAGAAATTATGTAATTTTAGAAAATTTGACTTTCTCCAAACCTAAAGGTACTTACATTTTGAAATGGAAGTAGTTTACTGTGTCAAGGCTGTCACATCATGATTCAATGTAAATGTTGCAGTGCAAATTGCTGACAATAATTGTAGCCTGCAACTCTCATTTGCCTGTGAGAGATTTGTACATCATATATAGGTGATATTGTCTAGATCATATCGTTCGATTAATATTTGACTACAGAACAATGCGGTTTCGAGTATTTGTCTCTAAAACATCGCGAGAAATATTCTGTGATAAAATATCGATCCTGCCTCTGGCCTTATCAACTTATACCACGGCGTCGCGGCCACCCCCGCGCGGCAGAGGTGCTCCACCACGGCCAACGCTCTCGGGTTCACCAGCATCGCCGCCACATGCCCAGGCTCACCGACGCCGTGGTACACGTTGATAAGGTCAAAGGTAGAATCGACATTTTATCATGGAATATTCCTAAAATATTTCTCACAGTGTTCTGTAGGTAGTGTTCTATAGACAAATATAAATCAAGCGGCGTGATCTAGACAATGCCACCTATAAACAACGTCTTACCCTTTGCGCAATTTGTGAGATCCATAGGAAGAGACCCAACTCTTATGGTTTGTGGTGAAGAAAAACTATGAGATTAGTTTCACTTTGCTAGTTTAAAGAGAGATAGACCAACATAAATAGCCTAAGATTCAAAGTATAGTAAATCCGAGTTAATCTTTTTACGCGAAGCGAAGACGAAAGTGTAAGTGGGTTGTTGTGCAGGTGTGGCTCATACAGCGTGTGCGTGGATATGAGCCGTATTTGGGCTTGAGCTGTTACAAAATAGTATCAGAGCCGGCCTTCGCTGTGTCACGGTGACGTGCGGTCAGATGGCGCAGATACAATGTGTATGACGCGTGGGCCTTGCGAGGTCACGGTATGACATGTAAACTGACATTGACCTATAACGTGACTAGAGAGGATCGATCCTGATTGTTTGTCTCTAGCATGGGTGAGTTGCCTCGATGAGGACGTCGAGTCCTTTGAGGGTAGAAATCTGTGAGCCTCATAGAAAGAGGCCAACTCACATAGTTTGTGATAGAGAAAACTATAAAATTAGTCTCACCTTGATAGTTAAAAGAGAGATGTACCAACTTAAATAGCTAAAGATCCAAAGCATAGTAACCTCAAGTTAATCTTTTTATACGAAATGAGGACGAAAGCGTACGCAAGTTGCTGTGCAAGTATGACCTATATAATGTGTGCGCGGGTATGAGCCGTATTTTTACTTGAGCTGTTACACAATTAATAACAAAACTTGTTTTTCAAGGGGACTCGACAGGGTGGTACTCCGTGGTTTGTACTTTTGACTGAACCAAAAACTATTAATGGGAAAATTATTTATAGCACTAAGTAGTTGCACTTGTTTTCATTAAAGACTAGGAGTAGCTAAGAGCTTGTTACCTCCATACTAAAATATAAGTATTTTTAATTTAATCAAAATCATTTTTTTTACTTTGACCATCAATAACTGATCAGAATTTATAAAGTTTTTATTGCATATAAATTATATTATTCGATTATCATAAACTAAGTTTTATAATATGTAATTCTATAAGTTATTTAATTTTCTAGATATTATCAATCGAAGTTAAAATGATTTAACTTTGGTTATATCTAAAAATATTTATATTTTGAGATGGATAGAGTATAGCTGTAGACATCTACGCTTTTGGTTTTTAAAACAGCTTCTATATAAAAACAATTTATCTAGAAAAATTGTTTGATAAAACAGTTTCTCTTGTGGTATCCATGCAAAAAATAAATACTCTCTCTCCGTCCTCTTTACTTGTTATTTTAAGTGTGGGCACGGAAATTAAAAATAGTGGAAAAGGTGAAATGTGCTGAAAATAAAGAGAATAGAGATAGAGATGTATTGAGAATAGAGAAATCTGTATTGAGAAGTGATAATGATAAGTAAAAACGAAAAACTTGTAAACTCTAAAATAATAAGTAATTGTGGACGGAGGGAGTAATAGAGAAATCTTGAAAAGCTATTTTTTTACGCTTTGGGGTCCTATTACAAATCGGGTGAGTGCTTCTAAGGAGAGGTAGAGCAGATTTTTTTTCTTCAAACTGTTCAGCAAGCTTCTTCGAAGTAATCTGTATCAAACTGACCCTACTACAGGTACACATGAACGCTGCTATATAGGGATGCAAGTGGGTACACAAATAAGTATTGGGTTAATTTCTTATCAACCATTGAAAAAAGTTTGGATTTCTTATTAGCCACCGTAAAGTTTGAATTTTCTTATGAGCCATCTATTTTGATTTTTGTTTCTTATCACCACTATGGTTACTTTTATTCTTAAAATACCCCTTACAAGCCAAACTTTTTTGTGAGCACCGTAAATTCTTTAATAATTTTGTTTCAATTTCTTTAGTAATTTTCTCACATTCAGTAGTTTTGTATTAATTCCACGAGTAATTTTGTTTTCATTTTTTAGTAATTCTGTAATATTCAGTAATTTCGTTTCAATTTCTTTAACAGAATGAAATTTAAAAATTACCAAATGAACTGAAAAAAATGAATGAGATATAATTACTGAGGGAACCAAAACAAATTACTGACAATCAAAATAAAATTACTGAAGAAAACCAAAATAATTATTGAAGAAATCAAACTAAAATTATTGAACAAAATTGATACAAAATTGTAAATGAGAAAAAATAGGAATCAAA
>BCLG01002062.1:12695-54114 GCA_001602295.1 Zoysia matrella
AAATAAAATTAATAAAGAAATTACAGTGCTTACAATTTAAGTTTGTCTTGCAAAAAGCATTTAGGAACTAAAGTAACTATAGTGGTGACTCAAGGAACAAAAATTAAAATGGATAGCTCATAAGGAAATTTAAACTTTATAGTGGTTAATAAGGGTTTAGGGTAATTTCTCTTGAATATGTATGTGAATGCAACAAACATAACAAAAAATAATTTCAAAAATATGTATATGGCAAAATGATTTATTATGATAAAAGATATTTTTAAAATCATCTGTTTGTTATGTTCACTGTAGTTGGATACATGTTTGAGTATGTTAGATTCTACATCTTTTAGTTTGAAGGGTATTTTGTTCTTTTTAGCAAGAAATTGGTTATAGCAAATTAGGGAAGGAAAATTAAAAATGATGGTAAATAAGGAAAGAGAAAAATTTTGATGGCAAATAAGAGAATAGATAAATTTCAAAGGGCAAATAAGAAATTTGCTCTTTATTTTATCCCACTGACAAAATATAAAGTAGAGAGAAGTGTTACTTCATTTTAGAAAATTTTCGGTCGACCCACTGACTAAAATAGAAATCGAGCATCCCTAGTGCTATATTATTTTTCTTAAAGAAGGTGCTATATTACTTTGGTTATTGAAAAAAATAAGGAGGTTATTACCTTTCGCGAAGTTGATCTCCTTGTTTTGTTGACCTCATGCTCATCGAATATGTCGGAGATGTCGTTGGAGGCTCTGGTGAGGCGCCTGAGCCACAGCCCCGCCGAGGCATTCACCATGGATTGCCCCTCCGCATCCACCAACACCGCCTGAATGGATTCCACCGTGTCCTCAATGTCTTCTAGGTCCTCACCGAACCTCCATTGCAGCTTGATTCGATCTCCTGCGGCTTCAGCCATCTTCCCTGCAGCCACCTTGAGGGCACCGGCAGCAAGCATGCCCATGATTTCTGCCATGATGGTAAGCGAGAGGAGAGATGCCAGATGCCAATGGGTTGCGCGCTCGCTTCACGGTGGTGCTCCCTCCTTAACATATATACCTATTTCCCACAGTACTTGCCTGTTGGACTTCGGATGCCGGCATGTGCACACAACGTGGCGGCACGTGACACTTCAAATAATGCTGCTTCCGTTCACAACTTCAAAAGTTATGTTTGAAGTCGCAAAAAATTAAGGCCTTGTTTCGTATAGCTTCTTAAAAAACTTCTTTAGAAAAACATCTTCTCACTTCTCTAAAAAAATAGTTTCTTCACACAAAAGGTTTTTTTTAAATTGTTCGACAAAACAGTTTTTATTGTGGCTCCAATGTATAAATAAGAGAAAAATGTAAAAAAGCATCATTTTTAGTGTTTTTGTCTCCTTCGTAAAATCCGAAGCAAAAGCATTTGAAAACCTATAACAAACAAATCCGCTTCCACTTGATGATACCTGTAGTGAGCTAGTGCTCTCTCTGTTTTAAAATATAAGTATTTTTAGATTCAATCAAAGTTTAACTTTTATTATTTTAACTATTAATAATAAAAAAGTATATTAAAAAAATAAAAATAACAAGTAAATTAAAAAAACTTAATGACTTTAAAATAACAAGTAATTTAAGACGAAAAAAGTTTAAACTACTGGTACGACACTAGTGTTATTGTGTAACCAGTGGTGGAGCCTCAGCCTCCTGCCAATTTATTTATGTATCTTTTCCTGCAACTTTGAGTTACTCTATTCATTTATGTGTAACCTCGTTACGTTTATCCATGTGCTCCACCATTATTAATCTTTTTATCCATGTGCTCAACCACATGCACCTCAAAGTTGTTCTGTGCACCCACATTACGTTTATCTATGTACACTGGTCAATCGTGGCTGCAAGTGGTTCTGCTCTCGCAGATCTCGAGAAAGCACCTCGTTAATCACAACCACTTGGCTTTGAAGAATCATCGTGCACTGGTTACAGCTTGCACCAGCTCGTTTAACCACAATTCGGAGTACTTTCTGACAGACAAGGGCACGAAGTGACATGAATTCTTTCTGACAGACAAGGGCCCGAAGTGACATGAAGTCTTAGTTGCACGATGCCTTGCTTCGGCTATCGTAAACAAAATAAGAAAAATAAAAGAAATTATAGGCTTGTACTACTTGATGCAACCGTTTAGACATGATTAGAAGTATATTAAGGAGTAACTATAGTTTTTTTATCAATCTATCACAAATTATATATTTGATATTCAATTTATCACAAAACTACTTTCTCCGTCTTAAAATTTAAGTGATTGATTTTTTAAAATCAACATTTGATTATTCGTTTTATTAAAAAAATTCTCAAAAATATAAAAACAAACAAATCATGCTTTAAATATTTTTAATAAAAAATAATTTTATAATAAAATAAATAATAGTTTCACAAATTTTTTGAATAAAACAAATAGTTAAAGATAAAAGTTTAAAAATCTAAAACGACACTTATTTTAGCACGAATAAAATATAATTTTTATGTACTAATATTTCTGTAATTTGCTGTAGCAAATTTAACCCGTACATGTCCAAGAGGCTGCTGAGCACTTCTCTAAAGCACGCTTTCGAAATCTACAGGACTAGCACAAAATAGTGCTTACATGTCATTGGCCAGATGCCAAATCATTAACGAATTAAGCTGAGGAAGTATACGGTTAACAATTTGAAATTAACACCGGAGAAATTTCAGCGCAGCGGTGTCGCATGCTGCGGCGGTAGATCCGGACTAGGAAAAGCAGAAATGAAAAGGTGGGACAGAGATCCGATGCGGTAGTAACGGCAACTGCAAGATATGCAGTCTTTCATCTCAGCCGTTTAGCTTCCATCCAACGTTCAGCGCGTAAGCTTGCTCTGTCTTTCTTTTCTCTTGTTTCTGGCGCATCTTTTTGAGAGAAAAATCATTCACAGTGACAAAAAAAAGATTTTATTCTTTCTATGTTTACTTTCTTTTGTTATTCTAACATTTCAAAATTTATTCCTAAATACTTATTACTACTTCAGTATAAAAAAAAGTCGTTGGGACAACAACTGGTCTCTGAAGCGTTACTTTACTAGTATTTTCTATAACTATATTTAATGAAAAGTGACATATGTATATATACTTTTATAAAAGTATGTTTTAAGAAAAATCTAATCATATAATTATCATATTTCTAAATTTTAAAAATTAAAATGATTTATAATTTATATTTCTAATGTTTGATCAAAATAATGTCAAAATTAACTTTTTTTTAGACCGGTGGGATTATAACTGTCATTTCTCAATACATTTTCTCTCTTACAAACACACATTTCTCGCTTCATAATATATTTTTATCTCTTTTCAATACAACTTTCTCACTTTACAATGCTTTTCTTTAATTTTTATGCCTAAGGCTAGAATGACAATTAAAATACTTTTCCTTACTTAGTACTCCTCTGGTATAAAAAAAGAAGTTGTTTTAGATAATGACAGGGTATTCAAAACACAATTTTGACTCCTATTTTTTATAAAAATATTTATAAAAAAGTTATATATATGTATACTTTTATGAAAATATTTTTTGAGACAAATGAAAGCCACACTTTTATTTTTATTATTCAATTATCAATAAGACTTGAAGTAGTCGAGTTCATACAATTTAATCCTGGACTAGGTGGCTGAGAAAATAACGCCAGGCCTAATGACTTTTCTCTCAAAACTTGCGCTGGAAGCAAAAGAAAAGAAAAATAGAGCAAACTTAGGCGCTACACGTTGGATGGAATCTAAACGGCTGAGCTGAAGGACGGCTTATCTTGCAGTTGCCGTTACTAGCGCACCGGATCTCTGTCCGAAAAGGCGATCACGTGAGGACGTGAGGTCTAAGACCGTCAAGAACAAGCTCGTCAAAAAGAATTCAAATAAAACGTTAGGACACTGACAGGTGGCTCAGGCCGCCATCGGACGGAGCAGGATCAGATCGCTTTGCTGGTTACGTGCCCGGCCGTCTCGCTGCTCGAAGACCACCGCCTGCTCCGATCGGACGTACTCTCTTCGTTGTCAGTTCTTAAATTATTGTCGTTGTTGATTTTTTACATTAACTTTAATTATTTATTTTATTTAAAAAATTTATTAAATATTATATATTTTATTAAAATTTATTTTATTATTATAGTTATTTCAATCACAACTTATTATTTTACAAATTTGAATTAATTATTTAAATAAGATAAATGGTCAAAGTTAATGTCATAATAATTTAAAAACAAAGAGAGCAGAGAGTAGTAGTATATCAGTGCTAAAGGTCTCTTTGATCGTGCTCACAGCTTCTGATTTAAAAAAAATCAGAGAAACTCTGTCAAATGCTATTTTACAGGTGAAGTAATTTTTATCTGATTTTATAAAGTGATTTTTTGAAATGAACTAAGAGGCTAAAAACTGAAAAAGTACTTCTCCTGATTCTGTCTCCTGATTTTGTAAATTGTTTGTCTGTTCTCATACTAAAAGTTTATTCTAAAAATCAAAATAAATTAGTTTCAGTCACAAAATCACTCCACAGAAGAATTAGAAGAAGCAAATCTAAAAAATCAAGACATGGTAGTAGCTCTATCAAAGCCACCTAATTTTGGTCCTTTCTGACATAGAGAGTAGTAGTATAATAATACTCTTTCTATTTCAATTGAAGTTTATTTTTAGTTTTTATTGACTACAACTTTGACTAATTTAATAAATTTAATTAATTTTAATAATATAAAGTATATATATTATAAAAATATTTTTTTGATAAATTTAAAAATATAAATACTAAGTTTTTAAATTTTATTAAATCAATAAAAAGTATTAATCAAAGTGTTAATCAACAATCAATAAAAATAAAAAATAAACTTTTATTAAAACAGAGTTAGTACTAGAATGTGTGCACCACAGTGGAGCGCACAACCCATTGGCATTTGGCATCTTTCTCTCTGTCTCTCCTGTAACGTGGTGGGCTGTGGACCTGTGTTGTTTGTTGCGTCGGTTTGTATTCAGGGTCCGTTTGGACGCGAGAAATGATTTGGTATCTCATGTGAAACTGTCGGATCGTCCCCAAACGGTCATTTCAGCGAAACCATTCACAGATGCAACGCTCGAATCGATTTGAGATTCTAGTGTCTGTGACCTATTTGCCCCTCTCTAATTAATTTTTGAGAATTTAAAAAAGTTCTTTTAAATTTTTAAATTTTTTTAAAGTTTTTCAAAGTTGTTGTGTTAGATTGTCTCATCGAGCTTTTTATGATCCTTTAAATTATTTTTAAAATTGTTTCGTTAGTTTTCAAAAATTTTTAAATTGTTCTAATATTTTTAATATTAACATAAAAAGAATATATTAGTTATTTCAATTATTTTTTTTGCTTTACTGAATTTTAATTATTAAAATTTGTCAAACAACTTTCGGATTAAAAACATTTCCGACGCACCCTCAGGGAACTTTGGGACGGAGAGGAAAGACGAAAAGCCTCACATGGCAGGCCTAGCGAGCTTAATGGAGTCCGTGAGCATCAAACTTCTTTCACAGCCCTAGTGGCGAGCAATAATTCTTCAAGTATGTAAAAACTGTCCATCAAAGGTCCAAGGTGTCAACAGTATCCATAAAATGAACTGTCAAGCATGAGAAGAAGAAAAATTGAAGGATCTGCGTCAGATAAATATCATTAGCCTGAACCATAATCATCCTATGGTCGTTCTGTATTTTCTACCGCAGGTCACCATTGGTGGCTCAAAGTCATATTTATTCTTAAATCTTGTGATACTTCGTCTTGTTTTCAATGAAGGAAAAAAACTCTAGTTCCGCTCCAGCCTATCTCCCCTATGATAAATCTTAATCCAAATGTTTATACTATTTTTTTTCTTCTAAAATTCGACGATTCAGATTGATTCCAAGTTGCACCTCAAATGAAAAAAAGAGTAGTCTACTATATATCATGCAGCTGCCTCTTTAATTTGTAAATAATAATAACGAACAAAAGCCCATCATCGGTTATCAGTCTGCGAGATAGAGCAGGGATGCCATCAAATGGAGGTCCACTTGCAACCTGTCTTCCTTTCTTCGTTGCCGTGCAGTTAATCCATGACAGCTCAACCTTGAAAAAAGGTTTTCATGCTCATCAACGAGATACGAGCTGCCATTGTAGCTTCCTACTGCGACTTTCATGGCTGTAGTGTACTCGTGTTTTAGCCACAACCAAATACCATTGCTGTTAAGATATTCAAATTTCAAGCAGTTATCTGTTATGAGTGGAATTTACATTTTTCTTTACTTTGGTAGGACATTGTTTAAACTGAGCTATAACGCGATCTAACTTGCACGAACTGTAAAAGCAAAATTTTCTCACGAAGAAAACTCTCCTAAAGTTTCAAAAGAAGGGAAAGGCGGAAAAAAAAAGGGAGATGATCAGATAGAGCTAATACAGATTTAACCATCATGGCGGCCAATCAAACCAATAGGGAAACAATTTCGTCATCATATCATCTCCGCCCTCGTTCACAATTTAACACAATCAGAGAAGAACACAAGAGAGAACCATCGAAACTAGGAGCCAAGAAAGTCCTACAAAAAAGAAATCGATCCGGGGCATGCAAAGGATGGCGGGGATGCATCAGATCTCCAAGGTGAAAAAGGTTGTTACATCACAGAGAGGCCTCAGATGCAAATTACCCATAAACTTGTGACTCATCATATGCATCCAGCGAATCAATCAATCAAGCCGGCTCCAGACGATTACCCCAAGAAAATAATACCAAAAGACAAGCACTAGATAGAATTCACAGCAGCATAACGAGCAAGAAGGTAAGCCAGACGCAACACATCGACCCAAGCCCCACAACAAGAGAGACGACTAGTTGCTACGATGCGATGACATGAGGTCAGTGCGGCGCCCACTGCCCAGCGGCCCGTTGCTTCTATAGGGTGACCATGGCTGAAACAAGGCGGCGGCGGCGGCCTACTAGGGTTTCTCTGTGCGCGGCGGCGGCCCCATCGGACGGCCTAGGTGTCGCCCACGGACGGCCAGGAACCTGTGAGGCCCAGATGGCTCGCTGGTCCCGCTAGTCGGTGGGACGAGAAGTGACACGATGTTTCCCTTGCCGGGCCATCCGGCCTGCTACGGCCCAACCGGCTTGCACGATTCAGGAATTTTTTTTCTTGTTGCAGCAAGAGCTCAAGGAAACAGGAAGATGCCCTGCAGCTTCGGGGACTTTCTGAGTGCGTGCGTGCAGGTCGGTCTTCGTGGCCAATTAGTCACCGTCGTTTCGAGCAGCCACCGTTTTGGACGACCTTGTCAGGAAATCGATCGACTTATCACTTATCACCGGTTGTCATATACTCCTAGGGACAATTAAAAACTGATCCAATCTTGCAAAATTTGAAAAACAGATCTAAACTCATAATTGAACTTCAAAACAGGGAGTTTTGCAAGTGCCCCGTCCTCCTAAGTCGAACAGGAAGCAAGAATTTGCATTCTCTCATGTGTGGGACGGTCTGAGAGCGCTTCATGCTCACTGTTGGCTGCTCGCCTCCTCTCCATGAGAGCGAGTTTTTTTTTAAAATAATATTATTTTAATTTTTATTAACAAGAATAATATTCAAAGTAATAAAATTATAAAAATATTATATATTCGAACATTAGATATGCGAAATAACAAATATCGAACGCTGAATATTCGAAGTTAGAGAAATTGAAAATTTGATTTTAGAGAACTTAAACGTTGGTCGTTCGATTTCTGGTTAGTCGAGCCCTCGTCATTCGAATTCTGCGAGTGTCAGAACGTGCAGAGAAGTCCAACAATGGGCGTGTGAGTTCTCCAATGTCACATGCTCAATATTCGACTTCTGTCACCTCAGCACTTAGAGATTTTTTTTAAATAATATGTATTTTGTTGTAAATTACAGAATTAATACTGAACATTAAAAAATAATAAAAATATTACTAAGTCAAATATTGATATGCAAAAGTAGAGAAATCGAATGTTGGATATTAAAAACAGAGAAGTCGCATATTCAACGTGTGACTTCTCTTAAATCAAATATAAATAATATAAATATTATAATAGTTCGCACATACATATGTTAATACATAAAATAGATTTACATAGTAGACAAATTTATACAACATTAACATACAGAAAAAGTAAATTACAGTACAATTATAAATTACATGAGACATAAGTAACATATTACTTATAAATCATGTTCATCGTAGGTTTTCTCTACAGTGTTCATCCCTCGCGCCCGTGATTCCCACTCACTCTCGCTGTCTGTCGGCACGGTGCGGCAACCAGGCGGGGTGAGCGCGGCGGCCGGGCGAGCATGGCGGACGGAGGCTGGCGGCCTGCGGCCAAGGCGAGGTGGAAGCGGCAGACGGCCGAAGCACGGTAGGTAAGTTTTGCTTTTATTTTATGTTCTATTTTTTAAGTTTGTATGAATTGGTGTAAGTTAAAAATAGATTGTAAAAGAAGAGTTCATATTTTATATGTGATGTGTTGTTTAGAATAATATTTTGTCAAACATTAAGAACACAAACTACATATAAATTTGAACATATTAAGTTTAAGAATATAAATATCATATAATTAAATGTCTTACAAAATAGTTTCATAAAAGTATAAATATGTTACTTTTAATAAATATTTTTATATAAAAATAGAAGTCAAAATTATACTTTTGAGATCGTGTTTATTGTTCAAAACAACATCTTTTATGAACCAGAGAGAGTATGTGTTAGTGTATAATTTTTGTACATTTGTTACCATATGATCACATTCACTGGCGGACCAGGACCGGCGAGCCTGTTGGACGCCGAGAGTT
Organism: Zoysia matrella; assembly: GCA_001602295.1. Lineage (NCBI taxonomy): Eukaryota > Viridiplantae > Streptophyta > Magnoliopsida > Poales > Poaceae > Zoysia > Zoysia matrella. The sequence continues at coordinate 21,498 of BCLG01002062.1, forward strand.
GGTCCAAATCAAAACTGAGTTAATGTTGTATGAATTCATCTACTATGTAATTCTATTTTATGTATTAACATATGCATGTACGAGCTATTATAATATTTATATTATTTACAATTGATTTCAGAGAAATCATACGTTGGATATGAGACCTCTGTTTTTAATATCCAATATTCGATTTCTCTACTTTCGCATATCCAATATTCAACTTAGTAATATTTATATTTTTTTTTCTAATGTGCAGTATTAATTTTGTAAGTTACAATAAAATACATATTATTTATAAAAAGATTCTAAAAAGTTGAGTAGGAGCTGAGTTGACAGAAGTCAAATATTGAGCATGTGACATTGGAGAACTAACTTCTCTCCACGTTCTGACACTCGCAGAATTCGAATGACGAGGGTTTGACCAACCAGAAATCGAATGACCAACATGCGAGTTCTCTGGTATCGAATTTTCATATCCATAGTTCGATATTTGTTATTTTGTATATCCAACGCTCGAGGATATAGTATTTTTGTAATTTTATTGCTTCAAGAATTATTTTTGTTAATAAAAATTAAAACAATATTATTAAAAAAAAAACTCTCACGGGAGCAACGCGTGCATCCAGAGCACGAGCGGCCGAGCTCCGGCGGCGAAGATTTCTGTGCACTTGCTCCTCACGACGGTCTCCACATTTAGCTCCGCCTCCACTTTCATCATCAACAACGCAGATTGGAATCCGAGTTCATTCCAGATTTCCAAGTTATGATACAGCCGCTTAACTCGGGTTCAAGGTCTAACCGTTAACATTCATCAACTGGGCAAGATTCTCAATTACCAATATACAGATCATTCAATAACAGAGAATAATAAGAATGATTCAACCGTTAAGCCACAAACAAAACTTCAATTCAAAACGATGTTCCATTCAAACTCAGTTTACTGGTAAATGCTGTCTGCTCAACACATTGATCGATAAATAAGTCCAGCAACAACTACTACAGAAGAGAAACTCAAAAGACATCCAGGGTGGTGCGCACTGCTCTTACTGCTCACCGGTGGTCTTGATGATATCCGAATCACCTAAACCAAATGCAAACAACGAAGTGAGATGATGATGTTACCAAATTATGGTTATTTCAATCAAGCTGGAGTGAGAATGTTACCAGGATCAATAATGCTGAGGCAGCCCACACGGAAGTATTTACCACAGGCTGTTCCCAAGTCAACATTGTCTGTACACCAAGCATAAAATGCAATTATGTCATGAACCAAACTTATATGCAGCATCAATAAAGTTTGGAACAGCAACTTACTTCCATGGTAGTGGTGGACAGTGACCTTCGCCAGCATAGCATAGTACTCAATCTCAGACTTACGGAGGGGAGGGCAGTTGTTAGCAATGATGACTAGCTTGGCTGTAAAATAAGGCATATGGAGTTAGACTAACTGCAACAAAACAAATTAGACAACCAAAATAATACTAGTGTCACATGCATGTTAGAATATGTTGAAATGAAGCATAAATCTAACTGCCATGAAACAATTCAAAACTGAAGATACAAGTGTCACTCAACAGATATTGAAACACAAAACAGGGATATCCTAATTGAGAATTTGATTTAGTGCAAAAGAACCTTTTAGAGGCATATGCTCCAATTATATGAGACACTAATCGATTGTATGTGGTTAAAACTACATAAGATTAAGTACAAGTACAAATAACAGGAATATCAAGATATTCACATTCCTGCTGGTAACCTGTGATATAATACAGGCACACAATTTGCAGGATATGGGAGTTATTATGGCGTTGACTCATACACAAAGGATATCCGAATCACACCCATTGGTAATCAGTTTTCAACGCCAAAAACTTACAACAGCCTGTATGAAACTATAGAAATAACATATCAAACGATTTATTGTGGAGGTGAAAAGAGATCATCAGTAAAGTGATTCAGCAATAAACTTTACTACAAAACTAATTGAAACATCAAGTAAAGATTGAGATCAGAATTCTGGCTTGGTTTTCTCAAAGAGAAATGGTAGTGCTCAGTACATTCATTGTCGGTCATCTTGAGAAAAAAGGTCATCACATCCATAGTGCAAAATTTTCTGGAGAACTACATGTCAAATAATACGTTGTCCAGAGAATAAATTGGGGTGTCCATGTAGCCAAGAGCACAACATGGCCTTGGCCAAGGTGATGGGTTCAAGCCCCTATTCTCCTTCTTTCAAACTTGTATTCCCAACTTGACATGTCACAGGTTCACTTGATTCAGCACAAGAATAAATGCATGACTACACTACCGGTATCCTACAGCCAAACAAGGCAACTTTCTTAATGTCTAATGGACGTGAGAAAGATATGCGACTAAACTAGAAAAATAATATATAATATAATATCAATAAACATGCCACTGAAAATGATTTAAATTTCTACGGCAAACCTATGAAAAATAGTACTGCAGCAATCGAAAAATACATGAAATCACTAGCTAATGACCCACGACAGTGAGCCCCTAAGACAAACTGCAGTGCAGCAATTTGCTATCGCATCTGAGTCATACACAGCGGCCATGAGATCCACCGGTAATCAGTTTCTACGATGCGGATGAAGAAACTACACGACGGCATCCACTCATTTGACAGAAAACCGCACGAACTTAACTAGAGATCTAGAAATAATATCTACCACAACGGATCTACCACATGCACAGGCATAAGAAACTAGGCAAGACGATGGTTGCTTACACTTGGAGTTCCTGAGGGTCCTGAGGACGGTCTTGTAGCCGAGCGTGTACTTGCCGCTCTTCACCACAAGCTGCAGCTTGGTGTTGATGTTGTCCGTGGACTTCTTCTGCAGAAACCAAGATCAGAACAACCACGAGTTAGCTCGTACAGCCACGAAAGGCTATATGTATGATCCCTTTCCAATTCGTCAGAGGATCCAGATAGGCACGTCGATGGAGAGAGATAGGGGAGCGGTTGTTACCGTCTTCTTTGAGGCCACCATGGTTGCGCCCCGAGGAGGAGTGGCAGCGGCGAGGCTTGCGAGAGTTTTGTGCGGCGGCGGCGGCTCCTGCTCGGGGGTGACTGCGAAGTGGGGGAGTGGAGTTAGGGTTTGGCCCTTTTATAGACACGGAAGGAAGGGTTTGCGCCCTGAGGGCTTGTTCAGTTGGGCTTCATGTTTTGTGGGCTTACATGGGCCGAATCGTGCTTCGTTGAAATTCGAATTCCAAGTACAGCTTGTGATGACTGAGTCCGGTTTAGTGGCTGTTTTGCCAAACCATTGATGGTGTTTACCACTTACAAAACTCGTTGAATTTCGAGTTCCAATGGGTGCATCACGGTGAAGTTTCCGTCAAATGATTTAAATTTTGATAACGAACTTAGGAGTTCATAAGTCGCATGCGATTATCGACGCACAATGCAAAATGATGATTACCGAAGATGCCATAGATGATTCAGCAGCCAAGATAGACAAATAAATTTGATTGAAGTTATACATATATTTCTGGACAAAACACCCAAACATTTTCATAATTGTCAAAAGATGGTCTATATCATCACGAGGAAAAAACATGTGTTCGTGCCCATCAACTTGGAATAAAAACTGAATCAAAGAAAATTTTGAAATAAAAATGGGCTGCGAAGCCAACTTCGAAACAATCTTTTGTTCTGCTTCCTCAAGAAAGAAAAAAGAAAGCCATGCTTACGATTCCCTTGCCGTGGATCATCACCGTCAACTCGCGGCAGGTCCGGCGAATCCCAGCCGAACGATCCATATGGACGGCCAGATAAATCGGAGGAAGGCTCGAACAAGTCTCCTCCTTCCCCCCCCACCTCCGCGACCACCTCCTCCCCCTTTTCCCATTCTCTTCCCCCTCCGTCATCTCGTCGCCGCCGCGCGCCGCCGTCAGGAACCGTCGCCAATCATCGTTTTCCGGTACATTCTCACCTCCGGTCTCGCTGCCCCGATCTCTCTCCTCTCATCGTGTCGCCTCCCGTTTGATCGGGGATTGGCTTCCTCGCGCGCCCGTGCTCGATCGAATTCCGCGCGAATCTGTAGGGTTTCGCGCTATCGGGTGCCGCGGGCTGGGAGGGCTAGTTTCTCTGATCAATTGGGTTGGCTAGGCACTTCCCTTGCGGCGGTGGATGTTTGGGTTGACGTACGTGCTTTGGCTGTTGCAGGCTAGTGGAGGAGGCATGGCGCTCCGGAGGCTGCTGCAGCAGGGTGGCGTCCTGCAGCGGATGTCAAGACTGGGTGCGACACCGTTCTCCACGACGTCTGGGGAGACCGTACGGGCCACGCTCTTCCCTGGCGATGGCATCGGGCCAGAGATCGCGGAGTCGGTCAAGCAGGTACGGAAATATTTCTGTCGCGGGCTGTTCCTACTGTGGGAATTGGTTTGTTTGATTTACAAAATTCGTTTCTGTACTATGCAGAGCTTGTTTGATTTTCAGTCATAGAATGCAAACTCATTAAGTTCAGGCTAGAATACAAATTTTATGCTTAGTTTTTCTTAGAAAAACTCTGAAATGTATTTCTACTAACCATTTTTAGACCATAGACTTCTATTCTAGAAGCAAAAATGAGGTGTGGTGAGGTTGTCATAAAATGAATAAGCAACGCTGAAGTGTTGACTTCTTGGCTTCACCCAAACTGATGGGTCAATTCTTTGGTTCACATATTCATCTTCACTATATTTGTTATGGTTAACCAAGATGTCAGCCTGGAAGTGTAAAACATTGTATAAGTGATTATATTCAGCAGAAAGTATTACCTAGGACACATGCGCCCAGACACATACATTGTTAACAGTACTGTGTGTCTATCTAGCTTTGGCCTCCTTTGGATTGCGAGAAAAATTCCCAAATCCTGCGTATTTCCTACGAAATTGAACTGATTCCTGTGAAATTCATGTACAATTCCTGCGAAATTCCTGCGTTCCAAAGGAGGCCTTAGAGTTTGTTATAGTTACTCCTTTCATATTTAAGTGATGATTGATTTTTTTGTTACGAGGACTTTTAAGCTCATACTGCCATAATGTATTCACTGGAGAGCATAAATTTTGTGCTTATTATGCTTTACTAGTTGACCCCTGTAAATTTTTTATAGAAATATCTGGGAGTGTATCACTTAACAAGTTTTAAAATTCTGCTATTCCATTTGTTCCGCTGGTTTGCCTCATTTTAATTCTAAATATTATTGAGGCAGTTTTTGACACATTTTTATTGAGGTCCTATCTTGGATGCGTCCAGTGGCACAATTGCTAATTAGACTTCTTTTGGATTTCGGAAAAAAAATTCCGAATCCTGCTTTTTTTCTTCTGTGAAATTTCTACATTCTAAAGGAGTTCTTAGGGCTTTGTAGGGCTGAAATGATTGCTCTGATACACTAAAACCTTTATGGATGACTTTGGTCCACCTTGATCTGATAGTGAAATGATAGAGTTAACAATGCCTCTCAAGTTTTGGCTGAAATGGAGTTTGCAATCAACATCAAATAGTTTGTTGGTTAGTGAAGTTCCAAATAGAGTTTCAATATGGAATCATAGTTATGTAATTGTATTATATATATAGAGGTGCATCTAATTTCTGCAGCAACGCAATTTACATCCTGTTGTTAATTATTGAATAAAATTCATTGGTATATGATATCTGAGAAGGTAGCTTGTTTATATGTCTTAGGTTTAAGTTTTTTTTTTTGTTTCAGGTATTTAATGTAGCAGGGCTACCCATAGAATGGGAAGAGCATTATGTTGGTACAGAAGTTGATCCCAGAACAGAGAGCTTTTTAACATGGGAAAGCCTGGAGTCGGTGCGTAGAAACAAAGTTGGCTTGAAAGGTCCTATGGCTACACCAATTGGAAAGGGTCACCGGTCGCTGAATCTTACATTGCGGAAAGAGCTAGGACTTTATGCCAATGTCAGACCTTGCAACAGCCTTCCTGGTTACAAGACTAGATATGATGATGTTAACCTGGTGACAATTCGTGAAAACACTGAAGGAGAATATAGTGGTCTCGAGCATCAGGTATCGAGGATAAATATATGATGATGTTGCTTAATCATTCTCATTAGTATTCTTTTTCACTACATGCTACCTTCTTTCCAGGTAGTCAGAGGTGTTGTGGAAAGTTTGAAAATTATTACCCGCCAAGCAAGTTTAAGAGTGGCAGAGTATGCTTTCCATTATGCCAAGGCCAATGGTCGGGAAAGGGTCTCTGCAATTCACAAAGCCAATATTATGAGGAAGACCGATGGTCTTTTCCTCAAGGTTTGTAACCTACTGTTGTTTCTTCTTTCTAATTTCATGGAACAGGCTCTTAACTACAATATCCTTGAGAGCTCGTGTTTGCTCATATTCCTTTTTTTTTAACTGTAGTGTTGCCGTGAAGTAGCCGAAAAGTATCCTGAAATTCAATATGAGGAGGTCATCATTGACAATTGTTGTATGACGGTATGTTCTTTTCTCAACTGGATCTCCTCATAGTGTCAAATGATAATGTTCTGCCTGAGTGCATTAATTTTCTTAATTTTTCTTGTACAACTGATTTTGAACTGCATCTGCTTGCAGCTTGTGAAGAATCCTGGTCTTTTTGATGTACTAGTGATGCCAAATCTTTATGGTGACATTATCAGTGATCTGTGTGCTGGTTTAATTGGGGGATTGGGCTTGACACCCAGGTAGACTTATTTCTATCCGTACAACATTTTGTGTGTATTTAGTACAAAATCAACTTACTTATTCCTGGTTTCCAGTTGCAACATTGGTGAAGGTGGCATTTGTCTGGCAGAAGCTGTTCATGGCTCTGCCCCAGATATCGCTGGCAAGGTGAATGTCATGATCCGTGTTCTATACTGCTCCATATCATTGTTTACGCTGTTTTACTTCTGTGATTTATCATGATTTATTACATTTCTTGTTGCTCATGTGAAGGCAGTGGCACTTGTTTTTGTAGTCCCTGAGTTTTAAAATTGTTGTCATGACGACAACAATTCTAGTTCAAAATGAATTAGATTTGCTGTCCTAATGACAACAATTTAAGAGCAGAGGGAGTATTTGAAAGTATTCGGTTACCTAAGTGCTGTGGTTTAATCCCATGTCTTGTACAGCACATCTTTCTTTTTATTATTGTTGAAGATTGTCAGATCATGTTTTCCTGTCAAGACACCAATCAATTGGCATTGTGAATTATGATTCCTATGTCTTGATCTAATTGAATGTTCTTATTTGTTTCCAGAACCTTGCCAACCCAACTGCTCTTATGCTTAGTGCTGTTATGATGTTGCGCCATTTGCAATTCAATGACCAAGCAGACCGAATCCACAATGCTATCCTCAAGACCATCGCAGAGGGGAAGTTCAGGACTGCTGATCTTGGTGGAAAGGCGTCCACGTTAGAGTTTACTAATGCAGTTTGCGATCACATCTGATAATCGGACGTGGATATTTTCTTCTGATTGTTTCTGCCCTCTAATTTTTGTTGGATACCAAGTGGAGCTTTAGCTTAAGAGGTTAACTGGCAGCACCTCGAAACTTCTTTGGGCTTAGACACGGTTGGGACCGTATAATAAGTTTTGTCAAATTCTTACTCATCAGTAATTCTTTCAACGTTGTGATCCGGTCAGAAAGTATCGTTTGTAATAACAAGTTACAGAATTGTAGGATAGATTATTTTTTAAAGATGCCCTTGAAATTCCAGAGTAACTGGTGGGAAGGCCAGATACGTTTTCACTTTTCTTGTGCATCTGCCACTCTTTTTTCTTTTAGAGTAAATTTTACAAACTTATAACTATTTGTATCATTGTAACACAAAACTACAATTTTTATGATCTATTTCAAAAAATTACAATTATCTTAACTTTATGTATCAAGAAACTATAATTTTTATTGTCACACTAATGTTACATAAACTTAGCCTCACATGTCATCTAAACACAGACTATAAGATTGTAGTTTTGTAAAATAAATCATAAAAGTTATAGTTTTGTGTGACAATAGTATAAATAGTTGTAAGTTTGCGAATCTTTGATGTTTAACCCTGGGCAGGGAGGAGCCGACGCGCTTCCAGTGATAATCTCAGCGTCCGCGTCTGGTGCATGTAATGCACCACAGCAGCAGCAAAACTTTGCAACGTCTCTCCTCCTTGTTCCATTTGGTCCATCGCAATATGCGTACGTGTCCGCTTGTCTCACACGCGGCGTGCAGCGCGACGGCCGCGGCTCGCCGGCCACGCGCGACCCGCCAGCGCGTCACCCTCTGGAGAGATCTCTTCCCGCCCTTTTAATCGGGGGCCGTGCGCCACCGCTTGCACCACAGAGAAAGTAGCACCGGCGCCCACCGTTCGGGGAAGCACGCGCACGCCACGGTTCTGTTCGAGAGATCGAAGCTAGCTGATCAGTGTCACCAGTACCTGCCATGGCTTCCATGCAGAAGAGCCACGAGGAGCGCGCGCAGTCTGAGGCGCAGAAGGCGGCGGACGAGCTCGCCGGGGCGAGGCAGGATCGGCAGGAGGCCGCTAGTCCCCGCGGCGGCGGCATCCCAAGCTCCGTCATAGGCACCGTCAAGGACACCTTCTCCGGCAGCGGCAGCCGCGACGACACCACGGCCACTGCAGGGGAGCACGCCGAGGAGGGGAAGGCGAAGGCCGGGGGCGGGGCGGACGCGGCCATGGACAAGGCGGCCGAGACCAAGGACGCGGCCGCGGAGAAGGCACGCGGCGCCATGGATGCGGCGGCGGACAAAGCGCGCGGCGTCCGTGACGCCGCGGAGGACAGGGCGCGCGGCGCGAGGGACGCGGCGGAGGAGAAGGCCGAGGGCACCAAGGAGTACGCCGCGGAGAAGACCGCCGGCGCGGAGGAGGACGACGACGTGATGCTGCGCGTGAAGGCGGCGGATCACATGACCGGGCAGGCGTTCAACGACGTCGGCCCCATCGGCGAGGAGGGCACCGGCATGCCGTGGCAGCGCCGCTGAACTGTCTAGAGTCTGTACCGCTCGAGCTGAGCGGCAGCGTTGTATTTTCTTATATCTAACTAGTAGAATAAATTAAGAGAAGCGCGGATGCTTTTTACGGCATGACGAATTACTTCACGTTTGTCAACAAAAAGAAAAAAAGAAAGCTGAAATACCTGGAAGTTTGATCTTGTAGCACTGCGTGTCCCATGTACTTTCTCACATATATAAGGAGATAATTTTCGGTAATTTCGGGTGAGATTTTCCTCGACCTCGAGCTATTTCTCTCAGAAGCATCCGATGAGTACGAAACGTCCTCCAAATGAAGCGCGAGACGCAATGTTATGGACTGAGCAAAATTAAATTTCTAGGCACGGCAGCAGAACACTTTGATAGCACTCCAGCATCCAAGACATGGACCTTGGCTGCTCAATGGAAATTTGACAGCTTTGCCGAGTTTCAGCGATAGAGAGGAGCAGAGGGCAGTGCGACGAGCCACATCGTCCGCGTCGAACGTGTCCGTCCACCTTACGCGCCGCGCGAAGCCCCGCGCTCACAGCTCGTCGGCTGCCACCCCGGCCTCGTCATCTTCTCGCCAGACGCGATCGGGGAGAAGACAGTGATGTCGACGAACGTGGTGAAGCGGAAGCAGGCCGAGGCGGCCGGCGGCGGCGCCAGCGAAGTGGGGTGGACGCGAGGAAAGGGCGGCGGCTAGGACTTGTTGATGTGCATGCAGACGATAGCGTTCGACGTCGTCCGCGTGACGCAACGCGCGCGATCAATTGTGTTCTTTTCGTAATGTTCGTTTGTCATATACCATTACTCTTCGGCTTATTAATTTCTTAAATGTAATCTGTACAAGAGATATTTGGTGTCACGTCGCCCCGCCCGCCTTCAACAGCCGACGCCGAAGAATCCGGTCCACGCACCTCACCGCCGATTCCAGCTCAATCACGATATCGACGCCGCTGCCCCGCTCATCTTCAACGTCCCCCCCCCCACCAAAAAATCTGGCCAGCACAGCTGCGCCTTCCAAATTGCCACCGACTCAACCAAATCGCGATCCAATATCCACGCCACCGCGGCGGCCATCCTCCCCACCCTCGAGTCTCCTCAGCGTCGTCGCCTTCCGCTCCAACCGCGGCTGCTCCCCTTCCCCTGACACCGATCGCCACAAGGAAGACAAGAAAGTTGACCCTTATGCGCCACCACGCACGGCTCGCGCGGGTGAGAGTCGCGGTTGGAGCGGAAGGCTCGCTGGATCAATGGATCAATGTATCAATATTGGCAACGGAAGAGACACCTTTTTGGGAGGCTCGCTGGATCAATGGTATTTCTCCAAAAGAATTGGCGCCAACATTGTACATGCACAGTTTACACTGAACTGCAAAGCTTCAACTGGATTAAGAACTTGAAAAGGGTGGATTCTGAAGCCCTCATCGACGAGTTCACTCTCCTCTTTGATTTATTGCAGCAAGTGTACCTAATAGATCAGAAAGATCAAATTTCTTAGAAGTGGACCCAATTTGAAAAATATACAGCCTCATCAGCTTATGAGGTACAATTCTTATGTGCTGTGCAGCCATCATTTCAGTTAGCAGCTATCTGGCATGCTCGGATTGAACCGAAGTGTAGATTCTTTCCATGGCTTGCTATGCACGATAAGGTCCTCACAGCAAACAATTTGACAAAGAAGAATTGGTCTCATGAACCTAATTGCCCCCTCCGTTGCTGTATGCCCCAAACCACAGCATACCAACTGACACAATGCAATTTCACGGAGGCAACTTGGAACCGTGTAGCAACTCTTCTTGAGTTCCAACCTCATCTAGTGAATCTAAACACGGAAGGAGTACAGCAATGCATGCAACAAATCATTGTAGGGGTTCAAACAGCTCAAAAAAGATTATGTGAGAATTTTTTTGCTTTCTGGTAGCAAATTTGAAAAGAGCGAAATAGAAGAATTTTTTAACACAAAGAATTATCCTTCTCTCAGGTATCTCTTCTAATCGTGGACAATGTTAAGCAGCTCTGGCAGAGTCACGAGCTCCTGACACCGGAGCAGGCTCCTTGATCCTACTCTGCTCTTTGGTTGCCAGCGTTCCACCCTGTAATCATCAGCTTGCCACTGTAGTGTCTTTGTTCACTGTCGGCAGCTTCTGTACTGTCTCTTTAGTGGTTGTAAAATTAGGATATAATCCTCTTTTTCTACCTTAATGAACGACAGCACTCCTACATTTTTTATATAAAAAAAAAGATCGACCAGAAGTCAGAACATCACCAAGTTCGTCGAAGCGCCAACCACGAACGGCTCCGTCAGCAGCCGCGTCAAGAAATAGAACGTGACGCCCAGCGTAATCGAGATCGGGAGCGCAGGCAACGCATGCTTGCATATCGCCAGCAAGACGAGGGTGCAGCCGAGCCCAGCGATGATGGCGAGGTAGCAGGCGAACACCATCATCAGATCGTACATGGCAGCTCTCCCAACAAGAACGCTGCAGAAAACAAAATCGCCAACGACCCAAGGCGCCCAGCTTGATGGCCCTGGTAGACTCGATCATCTCGAAGTCTATAGGCTCTGATCAGGATGATGAACTTTGTTGCTGCATCTCATTAGAGGCCGCGTTGTTGGTAGATGCCGCGGACACCAACGGTGCTGTCTCTTCTTCCTCAGACTGCTCAATTTGGATAACAGCATGCTGTGAACTCTGAGTCTCACCCTGATTTGATGGCAGTCCTGTGACCGAGACTGGCACCTCCCTTTCACAATTGCCCATCTGGTCCATAGAACCTCTTGATCTGTTGTTCTCGCCAATGCCTGAGCGATTTCCTCCCATATTCCTCATTTCCACCGCAGCACGGTTGCCACCTTCCTCCTGCTCAACCCTGTGTATACTGGCTGCCACCGGCATGGCCGGAATCAGCCATGGCTTGCCTCGCCAATGACCCCGTTACCGAACATCTACGTGCACACGAAAATATGCATTTAAAATTGTTTTTTTATAAATTTGATTTTTGTATAGATACTTTTTAAAAATCTAACGAATGAACCTCTATTGAATCTCTTAGATTTTATACTCACACGAACTATTGTTTAGTTAATAAAATATAACTATTTAAAATAAATATACAAAATAAAAAAATTTAAAAAAACAAAACAAATTCTCCTCAATCTTATAGCCACAACCTAGCCTCTGTCGAGCATCTCGCCAATGACGGCCGAGTCCATTCAGCACCTAGTCGGTGGCGTTGAGTCCGCGCAGAACCTCGGAGGTGGCCGGAATCCGCGCGTGCAATCTCCTATCGTGCCGTGCGTCGTCTGCCTGGCGCGGCCACCAGCTAGCAGGTGCATTGCTTGATCCTGTCGTGTGTAAGCGGAGGCAAGCCGCTAGAAGCAGGTCTCCTGTGCACTCTTCCAGAATTCAGGACCTTACGTTACGCCTCTTTACATTGGCTCCATGTGATGCCAAATTTGGGAATTCATCCCATCACTAATTCTTCTTTCACAAATTGAGATTATTGCTTACCAGATTTGAGATTTCCTAGAAAAATCTGAATGATTTTTTTTTTGAAAAACCCAGAGCAAAGAGATACTAACTCCGTTCTTTAATTGTTGTCGCTGTTGATTTTTAACTTCAACTTTGATCATTCGTTTTATTTAAAAAATAAATTCAAATGTATAAACCAAATTCAAGTTTTCTTTTATGATTAGAGTATAAGGTTGATTGGGAAGTAATTTTCAGGGAAATTTTCAGTTTTAGAGAGTCGTCCATTTTTATAAATGTGACGCATGAAATCTCTTCATAAACACCTCTCTTGTAAATCTAACCGACGAGCTCAGATCTCTCAGATCTTGAGCCCATATATACTATTGTTAGCTAACAAAATATAAGTAATCAGAACAAATATTTCATATAATATCCAAAGAAAATTGTTGGAAAACAAAACAAATTTATATCAGATTAATATTAATATAAATAGTGAAGAATGAAAAACGTTAAATTTAAATATTAATATCTTATTTTTTTAAGTTAATATTTTTTTAAAACATAGCATTAGCACGGGTATAATAAGAGGAAGAACTTGCGGCTGGTTCAACTGTAAGTCTGTAAGCCGGCATTCGTAGATATCAGTGCCCGCAGCTCGTCACCTCCGGAGGAGACCAGCTCCACAAGCATCCGGAGCGGCCCCCGTGGCGGCACCAGATTGTGAAGACTTCTCTTCCTGGGGACCTCAAGGAGTTGTTCCATATTCACAATGCGATACAATAACGTTTCATGTATGGAGATATGAGCTGCGATTCCTCTAAAAAGAGAGTTACAATATCTGTGATCGTATTATTTTTAAAAATAAAACCATTTTTGAGATACTAGTTTATTTATCCATTAAGAAAATGTTTTGCACTATAAAATTTAGCTGAAGTGGCACCCACCCGCCGAAGGAGCCACGGTGTCGTCGTCGGCACATGCTGTAATGATCAAGCGAAGACATCAGCTCCGCTTTCTCCCATCTCTTTTTCGCTTTTCCACTCCGACCAATCTATTTCCGGGCTGGCCGGAAAGCGAAATGCCACCACCGCTCAACTTTTAGCTCAAGAGAAACCACGAAGTTTTTTTAAAAAAAACACACAGAGAAATCATGGTGTGGACGGAAGCTTAAAATTAGAACGCCATGGCGTGGCGTCCCCAGGCAGGCAATAATTGAGCAGGCCACGCCACGCGCTTCCTAATCACGGTGCCCTAAACGTGTGTTCCGTGGAGCATTATATGAGGCGCCCATGGCGATGGTGAGGGATGATCGGAGGAGAAACGGGTGCTGACTTGATAAACGTGAGAGGTGGGTGGAGGAGGCGCCGGCCTCTCCGGCGGTCCGGCCTTGCTCTAGAGCATTCTCCTCTGCCCCCACATGCGCTGCCCTGCCCGGGGCCTCTGCCCAAGGTGATTGATCGATTGCTTCGTTTGTTTCGTCTTCCTGTGCTTGGATCTACTCAGCTGAGAAGATTCAGGTCGTCGATTTTTCTGTTCTTCTTTCGATTGGGGGATGCTGAGTCGTCTGTTTATTTATGTTGCATAAAGAGGAGATTTCCATTCATGGCGCGAATGTGTTTCTGTTCTATCGTACTGTTAATCTGGGTTGATCCAGTCTTGAGCGTCGAAGAATTTTTTTTCCCCCAAAATAATCTTCGATTCGTGATGCTGTGTCCTGGCTTTCCGTGTTGAATCAATTATATGTTTCGTCAAGTTTGAGCCTGATCATGCCTTCACGAGCAGATGGTACCCTTTTTGATAATTCGGCCAGAACGCATACTCTTTTTTTTTTGGGTTTATTAGCTTGCAAAGGGCTGCACCTGATCTTTCAATCACGGGAATCCCAAAACGAAAGCAACCTTGAGCTTAGCTTTACGCTTCAAAGATCAACAATCACATGATGATCACGGTTTACCTGCATTGAGGAGGAAATCCTGGCGTGCGGCTTCCATTCACCATTTCAGCGTCAAATTTCTAATCTTTTCCTTCTTGATCGATTTTAGGCGCAGCCGAGTCTGCCGAAGAACTAGAGCAGCTGCATTCCGCAAGGAAATCGCAAGAAAATCTCATCGGCAATGGCGGAGCAGGTGGGCGCGGGGAGGTACTGGTGCCACATGTGCGCGGTGGCGGTGAGCCCCGCGGCCGCGGCGAGTGGCGAGGCAGAGATCAAGTGCCCGCACTGCCAGAGCGGCTTCCTCGAGGAGATGGAGACGGCCCGCGGCGCGGCCGCCAACGACGACGCCGTTGGCGGCGAAGAGGAGGCTGACGCGTACTCCGGCGGGGACCGCCCGGGCTCCGTCTGGGTGCACGCCATGCTCAGCACGGTCGACAGCTCCGTCCGCCGCCGCCGCAACCGGCGGCGACTGGAGGTTGGCGACATGTATGACTGGGACGAGCACGAGTTCACGCGGCGTCGGCGGCGCGTGTCCACGTTCCTGCGTCTCCTGCACGAGCTCCGGGAGCGCCAGGTCCAGCGCCTGGAGATGGCCGCCGCTTCTGGCGTTGGCAACAGCGGCCTTGAGGGCGAGCACCTGAACCCGTTCGGCCGTAGCCTCATCCTCGCCTCCGGCAGCGGCGGCGAGCAGGGCGTGGCGCTGGGCGACTACTTCCTCGGCCCCGGCTTCGACGCCCTGGTGCAGCAGCTGACCGAGGGCGAAGCGGCGCGGCGCGGCACGCCGCCGGCCAAGAAGGAGGCTGTGCAGGCGATGCCGACCGTGTCGGTCAGCGGCGACGACGAGGCCAGCTGCCCGATCTGCCTGGAAGACTACGCGGCCGGCGAGCACGCTCGGGAGATGCCGTGCAGGCACAGGTTCCATGCCAATTGCATCGTGCCGTGGCTCGAGATGCACAGCTCCTGCCCCGTTTGCCGGTTCCAGCTGCCGGCCGACGACGCTAACAAGAGTTCATGTGACGGTGGTGGTGGTGGCTATGTCAGTGCCGAGGCTGATCACGATGACAATGTCAATGGCAGTGACAGGGCAGAAATGGCGGGCAATGCCGAGCCAGAGCGCAGCAGTGGCGGTACTGTAGCCGAAGAGGATGGCAGGCGGTTGCCGGCGTCGATACAGTGGCTTAACAGTCTGTTCTCGCCGTCACCACCGGCGTCCGGCAGCAGCAGCGGCTCGCGACATTGCGAGGACTGAGCAGCGGAGGCGATGGCTGCTGATTGAGCCCTCGGCGCCATGTACTGTACATAGTGAGGAGCATGCCGGGTTGGTGCCAAGGAGATTTGGAGCCTTTGTTTGTCTAGTTTTGCTCTTGCAATATTCTCTGATACAGTTACTATGGTTGTTAAATGAACAGATATTTGCAAGCGTATCATTGCCTTAGCGTAAAGTTTAGTTTATATAGTGTTAAATACTGTTCTAACAATTATTGAGAAACACATTCTATAAATTAAAAAAAAAACACATCTAGTAACTCATGAAACTCGTCAAATATTTAGCGGTAGGATGGTTCAATAGCATACTGTTTCATGCTAAAAAAACACAATGCTCCAAATTTAAAAAAATCTTTTACTGAAGCATACAATGAATTTACTGTTTAACTAGATTCTGGCCGATGAACATAAACTCAGCACCAAACATGCGGAGGCAACTCAACTTTCAATAATACGAGTAATACTATAGCAATAACAGCGTCGCTGCAAAATAAATAGCCACATTGGTTTATCATCATTTAAATGGTTAATTCTAGTGACAATAGTCACGACCTCGTAGAATCAAGGTGTAATGCAATCAAAAGTCACTACTATCTTTGGCATCCAAAATTCTGCATATGCTGATATGCAAAAGCAGTCCCAGAAAACAAAAATCCCCCAGTGCAAAACGGTGTTGATCCCACCTAGTTCGCAGTCAAGAGTTTGATGACGGATGCAGTCCCGATCCTGTGCAGGGCCACAACAGACTCACCGGTGTTGCAGAGCCCCATCGCCTTGGCATTCTGAATGGCAGACTCGAGTGCTTCATCAGTGGCCTCACTGTCAAAAGCCTTTGCGGTGGCGGCGCTCAGCATTGGGATCACACCCCTCACAATGAGGCTTTGCCTTGCAGGCCCCTCGTCGCTGCAGGTCCAATCAAAGAAGTCTGTCTTCAGCTCAGGAACCACAACAGACAGTATCGGCATGGATGGCCTATACTTGGCCACAAGCCTTGCAGTTGTTCCACCCCTGGTAAGTACCAGGATAAGCGATGCTTTGGCAGCGTTTGCTGTGCGGACAGCCGATGACGCAAGGCTCTCCAGTGGGCTCATTGGAACTGGGGCTGAGGCCATGATTGATTTGAACACAGAAGCGTGATCAACACAAGACTCTGCTTGCAAGCAAATCTTGGCCATAGTTTGCACAGCCAGCTCTGGATAAGCCCCAGCAGCTGTCTCACCACTGAGCATGACACAGTCAGTGCCATCAAGAACTGCATTGGCGACATCAGTTGCTTCTGCTCTGGTAGGGCGAGGAGACTTGATCATAGATTCCAACATCTGGGTTGCAGTCACAACAGGTTTTCCCTGAATGTTGCACTTGAAAATCATCACCTTCTGTGCAAAGAAGATTTTCTCTATTGGAATTTCCATGCCCAAATCACCCCTTGCCACCATAAAAGCATCAGAGTGAGTCAGGATATCATCAAAGTTAGCTACTCCCTCTTGGTTCTCAACCTTCATGATAAAAAGATAAGTTTATAACCTAGATATTCAGGAGTTATACTCAAAAGTGGATGACATACCTTTGACATCAGCATTATGGACTTGGCGTGTTCGCCAAGTACCTTCCTGACCTCTATGAGATCTGAACCCTTGCGAACAAAAGACAATGCAATCATGTCAATCTTGTTTGGGACACCCCATTTAAGGATGTCCTCCTTGTCCTTTTCAGTGAGTGTTGGAAGATCAACTATAACTCCTGGAAGATTGACATTCTTCCTCTCACCAAGCATAGAAGTGTTTTCACAACGGCAGCGAACCAAACCTTGCTCTTTATCACAGTGAAGCACAGTAAGTGTGATGGTACCATCAGCACACAATATAACACTACCTGGCTTCAGATCCACTGCTAGCTTCTTATAGCTCATTGATATAATTTTCTCATCACCCTTAATAGTATAATCTGTGGAAATTGTGATTTCTTGACCCTTTTTCAATTGAACAGGCTTTCCATCTTTCAAAAACCCAGTCCTGATCTCTGGACCCTGCAATGTATAAAAAAAAATCCAGCGAATATATGAAAGGTGAAGTTTCATGGATCAACTATGTGCAATACAAGTAAAGAGTTATATAATGCTTATCCACATTCAGACTTGTGAGATGCAGCATTACAGTATTTCATTAGCTTCACAGCACGTATAATAAAAGATTAAATAATTTCAATGTTCAGATTATCATGCTTCTATCACTAAAATATGCATGAGGGTATAATTTTTTTTTATTACAGTATTAGCATGAGCAAGACATTTTTCCAAAAAGCGTCACCAAACAGCCATAAATATGGTAGCTGTCCGCATTGAAACAATAGGTTTGTATCAAAATTTATATTTGAAATAAAGAGGCATTTTGTAGACATCAAAATGTCCTGTAAATGCAGGAAAAAACTATATGAATGATGACATATTTTTCCAATATTTTTTTCCAAGTCGACAAGAAGTTGAAATAAAGGGAATCGACAACAAGCAGCCAACCAACCACAATCCAGAGTGGTAAGTACAATGATTTGATCCAATCTGTCCAATTGCAAAATTCACACGCGGAGCAAGCTAACTGCCAAATTAAAGACACTGATGTCTAGATCTTCAGACACTTCACATAGGTGCCGATTGTCCACCCACGGTTGGCTGATTGAATGATACTAACCGCCAAGTTAACCAGCAGTGCAAAAAGGTGGAGTACAAACACACACAAGCAGCCAATAGCATTTCGGCCGACAGGAATGGTCGGAAATTAGGCTGCAGAGGGATCGAATAAAGAAGTTGATACATGCTATTACAATTTTGCAAACTTTGAAAAATGTCATTCATGTGTATTGGGACTCTGCGAGTGAATGACATGTGGGCCCGAATGGCATATTTCAAATTTCACAAAATTGTAATGGCACGTACCAAATTAATCCAAATAAAGAACTTCAGGCAGAAACGTCCCAATAAGACTAGGAGCATGTTACGCATCGGAGATCGAGATCAAGGAACGGGGACTCGCGTATCTCTGGAAGCTGATTAGGGGTAGTGATATTTTGGGCCTAAAAGCGGCATTAAACACGCACAGTGATTACTAATAAATGGATATGCACTACTCAGAGGCGACAAACTATTCCTATGCAGACAAAGAAACCGAGAAACCTAATCGCAGATCGAGTACAGGGGTAGGGGAATCAACCTTGGTGTCGAGCATGACGGCGCACAGGACGCCGGTGCGGTCCATGGCCGCGCGGAGGTTGTCGAGCGTCTCCTGGTGGTACTCGTGGGAGCCGTGGGAGAAGTTGAACCGCGCGACGTTCATGCCGGCGCGGAGCAGGCGCGAGATCATGTCGACGGAGCGCGAAGCCGGGCCCAGCGTGCACACAATCTTGGTCTTGGGCCGGCGCCGCGTCATCGCCGCCGTCGTGTCCCCGAGCTCTGTCGCCATCGCTGCTCGGCTAGATCTGGTCGAGGGGGACGAAGGGGAAGCGGGGATTCGAGGGATGTGCCTCTGCCGCGGCTGCGACTCTCGGCCCTTACCTGCCTTTTGGGGAAGGGAATGGTGACGGTGTTCTTGCTCTCCAAGAGAATGAGGAGGGGGGCGTCCTGTGCAATTAATAATCGCGATCTAGAGAAATTGGAAGGGAGCAAAGACTGCAAGAGGGAAGGGAGGTGTGTGGGGCCTGTGGGCTGAACCCAATGGGCGTGGTCTCCTCTCTGACGAGTCCGCCGAAATGTTTCTGGCTCCCGGAAAGGATCGTGGTCCATGGCTTCCAGAACATTTTGTCTCGGCCCGTTGCCGCTGCATTTGACCGAACACGGGTCTTTGAAAATTGGAACGGCGATTAATACGGGCTTTGCTCCAGGAAATATCGACATGCATGTGTTGCTGACAGTGAAGCTGTAGATATAAACAGTCCAAGTAATATCTTTAAAAGTCAAATTCAAATGAAAATGTCTACGGCTCTACCGAATGACTCAGGACGAGGCCAAAAATTGCAACATCCTTCCAATCAACTCAAAAGACATTCAAGCCAAAGCTAAAACACTGCCCAGGTGGCGATCTGCACGCTACCCTCTCCAGCTTGGCCCTCTTCTGTTCACAATTTGCTGTACCCGTCAACGTCTGTTATGGTTATGACCCTAACTGCGAGTCATGCTTTCCTGGTAGTAGACCTTGCATTACACCAGAATAGTTCAAAGCTCATCGTGCCCGGGCTGCTTCGAAGACATGGCATCAAGTTTGCTTTGCAGCTCCTGTTTACACATGACCCAGTACTCCATAAGGTCCAAAGCTCTTTTAAGGAGGCAAAAGAAAAGAGAGCGACTACGAGGTTTGCAAAACTCAGAGAACGAACCTTCAGCTTTTCTTCAACACAAAGTGCAGGAGTTGACAGTACAGCCACATACCTGCAACGGTAAATAGGCATATAAGATGGTGTACTAAACCTTTTTTACGAAAAAAATAGACGGAAAGTATTTCCATGGAGATCTGCATACTCGCATCTGCTAGGCTCATCAACATCATTAAGCTCATTACTCAACCCGCATCTAAGCCTAACCTGCACAACAGCGTGAATGATACAATGAGCTAGTGTAATCTACAAGCTGCAAACAAAAAGGAAATGAAACAAAGAAATACCTTTAGGCTTCGGTCAGGACCGTTCCAGCACCTGTCCCCATTTGTAAATTGCATTACTCTGTAGGATTCTTCAAATTTGTCCCAGCGCCTGATAACAGAAACATTATTTCATGATGCAAACACATGAGAAAAAGGTGACCAAGCAAGCTATTATCCAGTGCCATTTTTCTTATCTTTTGAAACTAGCATTCACCCAGCAAAGAGGATGACGATATGCTCTATAGACACAACAAAATGGAAATGAATGAAAAATGCTCTCTTCTAAAGGCCAATATTTTTTTAAAAATGGTGCCCTGAACCTAGTTATTTCCTCAAATAACATCCTTTAAGTAAAATTTCTGATGTAATCAGGCAATATCACCATAAATGTGCTATGATAATTTTTAGGAAATCTGAAATCAGTCCAACAAACATACCCCAGGTTAGTGGAACTATGTCCTTCAGCTTGAGAAGCTTTCTTATATGGACAGACCTTGTAAGTGTACCTATGCACAGAATGGCAAATCACATATGAGAACACAGTAAGACTATAAAATTAAAAGAAAGGAGATGATAGACAGGGTGCTAGTATACATACTTGCCCTCCTTGCTCTCAAAGCATTGGTCATAGAAGGAATAAAACTCCTTCTCTTTGCCTAAAAGGAACATTTTATTTCAATTAACTTCAATTCCATTGATATCTATAAAAAAAAAGGGAAGCCCGGTGCCTGTAGCTCCCACTTGTGCAGGGCCTGGGGAAGGTCCAACTACTTTTGGATCTTTTTATGCAGCATTTCCTTGCATTTCTGCAAGTGGCTAGAATATCCACTCACATAGTGAACAAAGTTTCAATTGGCACTTACCGAAGTCATTTTTTAGCTTCTCCGTTAGTGAAGATATCTTAGACTGGATTTTGGAAAGCTTTGAACTGGCATCATCATACTCCTTACGAACACGAGAAGCCTCTGAAAAAGTAGATGTGCCGACTGTTATAGCATTCCCACATGACTCGTGGAGGATAGGCCAGTCAGAAACCAATGCACATAAAAGTACCTGATAGATCCACAGGGGTCTTGAAAAAATTGAATTTTTGTAAAACATTCTGTACAGTCAGCTGAATCTTGTCCATCCACGATGCTTTTCCTGACGCAGTTAAATCTGGAACGACAAAAAATTATACGAACATAAAATCCACAAACAAAGCAACAATAGTGCGCTCACAAGAAAAATACCCTTACCTGAATGTTGATCAACTTTCTGATCATCATCAGATCTGTAGGATCCAATGTGTTCGTCATGATCGTCAACATATTCATCTTCTGACTCATTACCAAACTCTTCATCATCATACTTGTGCCTGTCATCCTCAATTTCTGATTGATAACCACCATAATTTTCTTCGGCCGGTTCTGGCACATCTAATTCATCTTCAGTCGCTTCTTCGGCAGGTTCTGCTCTTTCAGGTTCATCTTCATGCCCCTTTTTATCGTCTTTGTTAACCTCATTGACATTCTCTCCAGTCCAGCGAGAAGCTACAAGACGACCTAACTCCTCCCTTGATAATCCCTCAGGATTGTCAGGAAGAGTATCCTGCAATTCACATGTCAATACTTCATATATTGCAGTGCATCCTACTATTTAGTAAACTGTTTTTTTTTAATGGTAAAAAAGCTGTGATTGTATCTTGCTAGTACAAGTAATAACCATCTTGTCCCTAAAATTTTGTACATTACTGAGTCTAAATGATCTAGCTTCCGAGATATTAGTACCTAGCTACTAGCCAACACAAGGCTAAGGGCCCCTTTGGCAGAGCTCCCAACTCCTGATTCTCAAGCAGAATCAGGAGAGCTCTGCCAAACGCTGTTTTTCAGAAGTGATTCTGTGAAGTGATTCTCTGAAATGAACTAAGGGGCTGAGAGCTGAAAAAAGTAGCTTCTCCTGATTCTGTGAAGTGATTCTCTATCCTGATTCTAAGAGTATATTCTAGAGAACCAAAGTGAATCACTTTCAGCCACAGAATCACTTCACAGGAGAATCAGGAGAAACAGGAGCTAGGAGCTCTACCAAAGGGGCCCTAAATATTTGGAGAGCTGACTGAACTGACCAACAGAGCATAAATGCATTACATGGCCTGACGATATCCTTAAATTTGATTTTTCATGATTTCTTTATCACATTTTGATTGTCTGCACCAACTTTTCACTAAGTAATTTGGATATAATGATTATGTATCATGCAAAGGATGCACAGCTACCGAGTATGACAATAACCAATTAGTTTTTCAGTTGCTAGCTTTCAGGATATTGCACATAAGACGGAAGCACTGAAAGCGTAAAAGTTAAATATAGACTAACAGAATGAGATGTGCGTATACAAGACAGACAGGAATGCACTGTGTTTTTTATACAGATTCAACTCCTAAAAGGGGAAAACATAATATGTTTATTAAACAATGGTAATGACATAAGCATTTGCAAACTGGTTAATACATAACCTGCTCTTTGGTGGATGCAACAGACTCCTTTGCCGCCATATCATCTACAGTTCCAGCTTGAACGCTACCGTCATCTTGGCTTTCAGAACCATGCTAACATATAAGGGGGATTCATAAATTGACCAACTTTCAAAAGAAATTCTTGAAATTAGACTCTCAAGTACAATCGAAACTTGAATATACCTGCTCAACAGATATGCCGCTTTCTTGTACATGACTATCATGTTCGATGGCAAGTGAATCATGTTGATCAGCCATCTACAGATCATAATATCAAATTTATTTATAAAGTGGTTGAGATAAACAAGCAACTCAGCAAGATATTATATTCAAATAATACTTTTTACAAAAGTATTTGTTGTCAAATGTGTTCGTTTCTAAGTTCTGCAGTCACAACTCATAAGGCATCCTTGTGAGTCGTGGTTTAACAAACTACTGTGGGATTCAAAACTTCACAGATGCTATCAAATCTGTAAAATGCTGAATGATTTTAGGATTATGAAATTACAACAAGCTATGATTTTTTTTCATTGCCAGCATATCTACTCTCACAAGTATGTCACAGATGATAAACGTGGCACATTTCTAATCAAACAACCTCAACAGGCAAAAATCAGCATGACCTGTTACATCTGTCTGGCACTATCACATTGCTCGCCATACCCAGTGCAAATGATACTGTCAACATTTCAATGGGATTTGTTACATCCCGTCTCAGTTTACTTCTTATCGTATATAATATCGAAAAATCAAATAAGACACACTGAACACACTACCAGACAGCTTAACACAATTTCAGTACCATAACAGAGATGATGATACCTTTTTTGTTATTCAAATGTACGCGACCATAATCAATAAAGTTAACAGGACAACTAAAAAATAAAATGTAAATGCCAACCTTGCTTTCATCTTCTTCCACATGTTCGTTATTTTCCTTAGAATCCACTTGCTGAGAAGCATCTGGTTCTTTCTTTTCAGCAGCAGCTTGCTTTTCAGCTTCTTCTTTTACTCTCTTTTCTTCCTTCTCTTTTCTTAACCGCTCTTCTTCCTCTGCCTTCTCTATTAATTTCTTTTGCTCTGCACAAATCGACAGCCTTATTGCAAGATTAAAAAAAGTAACAGAAAGATAAGAGTATTCTACATAACTCATTCAGTAAAACGACAGAAGACCAATGGTTACAAAGAGTGCACCTTTGAGCTTGTCGACAAGCCCCTGAAGTATTTTCTCCTCACCCTTCAATTTTGCTAACTCCGCTTCGCCTTTAGCATATGCCTCTTTTGCCCTTTCAACTTCTTGTTTCCGAATAACGACACCACTTTTGTATGTAGCGACCTTTTTCTTCAATTTCTCCCTTGCCGCCTTGCCAGCTTCCCAGCAAGTATTTTTACAGGTAACATTGCTATCATATTCATCGCTTCCATCGCAGCAGTCTAGGAGGTGCAATGGAACAGGCAGAGCAAATTAGAACAAACCAGAAGCATTTCACACAATTGCCAAACAACTTTCACGGTATCGGGCCTTGTGTCATATGTAATTTTACTTCAGACACAATAAGTAAGCAATTAAATGATCAATGCCAGCAATAACGTTCATCTTACCACAAATGCCGTCGTTCACACGAGACGAGAAGATCGTGAGTGGAGTATGGCCTGCATTCTTACAGTAGAATTTCCCTTCCGGGCAAGCAGACGTCCCTGTATGGAGAAAAGAAACAGATCAATTGTCATTTGCTCCTCCATAAATCCTGCTCAAGCTCAAGTAAAATTCAGTGGCCTAACAACGGAATGATCGAAGATTTAGCGGAATCTTTTGTTCCCTACTTCATCAACCCTTAGACGCCCCCACAGTCCATCTCTGCCCAGGCCATGAAACCAGGCCAAGTATCCCGGTGAAATCAAACTCAGTGGAGCCCCCCACCCCCCACAGCGAGAAAGACAGTATTACCAGGCTCATCGGTACCGTCGGGGCAGTCGCAGAAGTCGTCGTTGAGCTTGTCCCTGGTGAACCTCCCCGATCCGTCCCTGCACTTGATCACGCCGCCCTTGTAGTACGCCTCATCTGCGCCGACCCCAACAACGCCCGGTCAAAAGCCGCATCTAGGGAAGAGCAAGAGGAAGGCGGCGCGAGGGAGGAGATCCGGAGGAACCTTGCGGTGGGATGCCGAGGGTGTCGAGGGGCGGCTTGGACGCCGCGGCGGTCCAGAGGAGGAGCGCGGCGACGAGGATGAAGCGTCTCATGGCTGCCGCGGCGCGCGGAGGGGCAGCAGCGGGAGCAGATCGGCGGTGTGTGTCTCGCTTCCTGTTCTTCTTTGTTCAGGCCGGGCCGCCTCGCACGAGAACGGGGTTATTACGGGGACGAGAAGAGAAGCAGTGGCCGAGGACTGTGTGTACTGTACACTGTCCGTAGAATACAAGAGAACCATACCGATACGCGTCTGTACTTTCTGATGAACCCATTCTCATTTTTAGTTTGTAGTCAAAACCTGCTACTATAATTTTATCACCAACCGAGCATAGTCGTAAAAATTGTGTTCTAATGTCTCTACATAAGATTTCAGAGTCTAGAAGAGAGTGGAAGAAAAGATTAAGCCATTCTTAAATCAGATCACTGCATCATTGTGTGGCTGCTCATCACACTTCCCACAAAGTTGGGTCTCCTTTTAACATTGAAATTTTATTGGAAGCAGTTTAATTTCACCGAAGAAATTGTAAGATTTGGAAATTTTACTCAAATCCAAAAGGAGCCTTTGTTATTTTTTAAATATAAAATATTGTTGATGGTTTGTACAGAGTCCATTTAGCGGTCCGGCCAACTGCGCATACAGCCCAGAGGCCATAGGCAATTAGCACACGCTAAGATTCAGCTCACAGGGAGTCAATGATGCAGTGCCTCAAGATTTCAGACAAAAAAATTAGAATAGGGTACCATTACCAGCTCGAGATCAGATGGACACATATGCACAGGATCAAGAAACAACAACAGCTTGATCATTTATTTACTCGTTAGACAGCGTAGCGTACACCGTTGCCACACGTATTACGGTTGCATAAACTTCAGATGCAAGTTCATACATGCATATATATGTGTATGTGCTATGAGCTTGCTTGTTTCAGCTGCTGAGACAAATTAAATCAAGATCATGTTTGTGTATGTATATGTAATTAATAGTTTTGAGATGCTGTTTATGCTGCCTAATCATGCAAAATTATGGGAGGATTAAACATGCGTGGTTTTTAAATTGTAAGTAGGTTGTGTTGTACAGATCGATCACATCGGACCGGCGCTTGTGCTGGGTCTCAAACGCTCAATGCGGATTCCGTGGATCGTGGCGGCTGTTCGGCCCTGACCCGGGGTAGTCCTGCGTCTGCAAGTCCATCCTCCTCGCCGCCGCCTCATCGTCGGCGAGCAGAGGCTCCCCTCCGACCGCAGCCTGCTCCGCCGTCGTCGGCAGCAAGTCGACGGCACCGTGGACGGCGTTGGCGTCGGCGCCCGCCTCCCTCGGCAGCAGCAGCCTCCGGTTCCCGGCCACCGCCGCCGCGACTGCAAGAACGAGGAAACAGAAGGCGAAGATCAGCAGCGTGGCCTCCGGCGAGAGGTCCGGCGAGCCGAACAGCGCGATTAAGCCGAACAAACCGTGCGCGAGGAAGAGGAAGGAGAGGACGGCCAGCAGCAGCAGGGCGGCGGGGACCGACACCTTCCTCATCGTCGCGTCGAATATCGCCCCCCTTGATTACTAGCTTGTCGATTTGCAGACTGCTGTGTGAGAGAAGAAACTAAAGCACTCGCTCAGATCGACAGGCTGATTAAGCCTTGGTCAGATATCCAATTCGTGACGACGAACAGGACGCCGTTGTTTATATAGTGCCAGCTCCAGGACAGCAGGACTAGAACAAGAACACGTACCTAATTTAACATTAGTAACTCAAACCAAAAGATCAGCAGGTAAACGCATTAATTAGTTAGTGATCGATGGAGTACACATCACAAATATCACATCAACGGAGGTCAAACGAGCACGTTATGTGTTGCTTAGGAATTACCGGAAGGAGGAGGAACTGCATGCCAGGCTACAGCCAACTCTATGGTGGTAGTGGTGGTGATGGTGGTGGTGGTAGCTTTTTTGGCGCGAAAAGGTATGCACCAGAAATGGGCGGGATCGCCCATGCGCTCACGGCCACGTACCGACGTGCATGGACGACGCGGCTTATTGTCTTCGCACTGGCATCCACCATGCACTGCTGCGCCGTGTTCGGGTAAACGCTCTGCATCATTTAGCTTTGTGCCATGGATGCGATCGGATCTTCTTCCATTGACGACCGATCCATGTGACAAAAAACATCGTATCTTTGGCTTGTTGAGTTATTCTCCAACTCACGATTAAAAAGGGAGGAAACTGAATGAATTCATGAATCGCGATCGAGCCCTGTAGCGGCCAAACGAGCCCTGTAGCGGAAGTTGGATTCCAACCGAAAATGAATCGCGATCGAGCACCACATATCATCACAATTTAGGCAATGCCAGCGCCGTTCTGGCACCACAAATCGATTGTTGGGCAGCACCTAATTTTTTTTTCGGCAAGGCGTTCAAACTGTACCTGTACCGGCTGCCTGCAACTTCTCGCGATTTTCTCCGAACTTCCCCAACCTATAGATGCGGGAGATGGATGATTTGGCGCCTCCCGATCTTTCCTCGTCAGTCAGTCGGTCACACAGCCATTCCATTAGTGCATGCGCACATCACTCGCACTGTATAGTGATTCGGTCCGTGCGTGGCTGGTGCGCGCGTGCATCATGAAGGGTTGACAACCCATCAACAGTCCACCCCACGATGACCAAAAGCCAGCAGTGGTGGTGCGGACTACTGTGGTGATGCACCATGGAGCATGAGGTCATGACGACCCAAGCTTCTATGTATGTACAAGGTCAGCGAGATCATGAATATTAGTAATAGGGAAGTGAAAGTGAAGCCCCAAGATATGATGGTTATGCTAGGCCGCAAGGAAATACCAGCCAATTAGAAGAAAGTGCGAGGCACTCCCTCTGATTTCTTTTTCTTGACGTTAGGACATTGATTATTAGTTCAAATTTGAGCTAATGCCCATGTCCCAACGTCAAGATTTTTCATCCGGAGGAAGTAGGCAGTTCGAGACTCAGGAAACAGGGTGAGAAAATTTGAACTAATGGCCATGTCCAAACTCAAATTTGAACTCACGGCCTTATGTTCTCTTTCCAACATATGGAACCAAATATAAAACCGTGTTTACAGCCATTTTCAGCCAACACGAGGGGCCAAAAAAAGAGAGCTAATTTTACCAGCAAAACAGGCGTTAGATACACCAGCAAAAAGAATAGGAAGAAACAGCTACCATTAGTACACATCAAAAGATATAATCTGTGGAAATTGTTCCGCTGAAGAACAGACAAAAAGAACTGCTCTATATGAGAGCCTTGACACCAGCTTGTTGCATCTCACGCAGCCGCCAAACAGGGTAATATGACTCTTCTTCTGGCACCTCATCGCTGTCCATAAGTTGCATCGCCCAATGATAAAATACAGTTTGGATGACATTCTAGTGCATTTCAACAAAGAAACAGTATTAGTAATTCATTTTAATACAAATGTCAACTGCAATGTCCTAAGGAAACTATCATTCGTTAACACTTAAGAGGTTATGAGGTAGCAAGTCATGCTTGCATTCGCTAGTACACACCAGGCAATCGATCATAAAGAGGAGATTACAGCTGAGCTATTCATTTCTTCATAAAGACCTACCTTAAAATCTAATAATCTGTTTGAGCAAACACATTACTATTGAGGTAAAACCATGCAGTGCCAGGTCCAAGAGAGTGTCCGACAACATTGGGTCTTTTGTATGTAGCCTTTCCCTGCATCTGCAAGAGGCTGTTTCAAAGACTCAAATCCACGACCTCATACTTAGAAGGCAACATCTTTACTGCTGCGCCATGGCTCCCTTTCACAGCCAACAAGAAAACATTTGACCTAGACAACTAGACAACTCTACCTGTAATTAATTTCCCAACTCAGGTGCACTATTCACATCATGCCTTGTTTTGTTTTATAACTAATTGCATTATGAGGTTCCTAAATGGGTAGAAATTCTTTGATTAGGTAGACTCTACACACCAAGGAATATGAATCAATTTTCTTTTCCTTTTTTTTTGGTAACTTCCATCAGTAAGTTCATCATCTTATTGAGAAATTCAGTCACTGAGATAAAAATGGGTCTTCTACCTTATAACTAGCCTAGCACAAACATGTCAAGCATAAAAAGGAGGTTACATTACATGTATCTCAAACAAATATCCTACCTGTCCTCCTTCTATGATTTGTCCTTCTCTATCTCGAATACAGTATATCTGCTGTGTTTGGAACTGAAATAGATATGTGAAATAAGGATAAAATATAAGCCCAAAAATATTAGACAGAAAAAATCAACATAACATTGCTGCACTTACCATTACAACAATTATAGGTGTAGATCCCATCATTTTTGTTTCCAACACATCAGCATCTGATATGTGCAGAATCTGGAAAGGTAATGGAAGATAAGTAAATTTTTTTCATTCCGTTTAACAAAGTCAGCTCTTAAATTTTCTTTCCATCGTAGGAACAATAAGCTATAGAAAACATAAAAAAAATCTACAGAACATAATGCAGTATAATAGCAGGGTCTATAAAAGATTTCAATACTAAATGCAAATAATAAGTGGGGAAAAGGGAATGTTCAAGATAGATGAATCAACAATGACATACTTTGTGATCAAAAAACATGCCCTGTGCTGTATAAGCTTGTCT
The DNA here is from genome assembly GCA_001602295.1 of Zoysia matrella. NCBI lineage: Eukaryota > Viridiplantae > Streptophyta > Magnoliopsida > Poales > Poaceae > Zoysia > Zoysia matrella. The sequence goes on from BCLG01002062.1 coordinate 51,071, forward strand.
CTCTCCTTTGCAGCGTTCAATCACATGCTTGGTGCAAAACTTATTTAAAGTCTCCACATCACCCTGAAACCATCATGACAATGTAAGATGACAACAAATGCTAAAACTATCTACTGTGTTCTCCAATACATATATACAAAACAGTGTAGAACCAGCCAATGTCAGTAGGACAATCAGCAATCATGCTAACTTCTCTAATGAGCGAATTCCTTCTTAGCAAGAGAAGGTTCACCTTTGAATATGCAGTGAGAACAGGTTTGATCATTTCTTGAACATCGGCAACGAAATCAGGTAGGGAAAATGATCTGTGCACAAAATGATGAAACATAATTCAGCTACCCCCTGAGCTGTTCAGAGTTAAATTACAAGCCTTACGGGTCTCGTTGCCGGATTTCCTTGAATGTAATTGCAGTACTGGTTTCTTCAAAAACAGATTCATTCCAACTACAAACGAACAAAGGCAAATCAAAAACATGTCAGTGACAAAAACCTTAAATACGAAGAAAAGTGAACATATTTCAAGTGATATGGAACAGAAGAAATGAGACTATTACATTTATTTTCACCCATATTGTGTAACTATTAACGAACTATGTGACTCGCAAATGAAATGGTAAATGTGAATGTACCATATAATTTCCATACCTGAGTGTTTTAAGAAACAAAATTACTGTTCTAAGTGCTAAATACGAAGAAAAATAAATGCAATAGCATAGTTCAGACTGAATCCACTATATTTTGTAACCAGACAGAACAAAGAATGAAGGAGTACGTCATACTCTTGAATTTTCTGAACTACTGGGTTGTCACTAGTTTCCCATCTTTCTCGAACATCCTCAGCTACCTGCATTTACAAGTACAAAACATGAAAATCACTACAAGAAAAGGTACGCTTGACCAGCATCATCAAACACAACTGTAGACTACAACTATAGATCATTGTGAAGGTACCTCTTGTCCAATGTTTACAACAGGCTTGGTGTACTCATTCACTCTCTTATAGACCGGATGACCTCGCATCTTACAAAAAAAAGGATTTAAGATAGGGAATTTAACTATGGGGAAAAAGTAGGAAGAAAAAACACCTCTTGGAATACCTTATTCTTCAATGCTTCCCATTTTTCACCCAAGACTGACTTCTTTGTTTGTACAATAACTAGATCAGTTCTTGAACTCTTTTCTACTGGTGCAGCAGAAGCATGCCTATGATGTTTCTTCTTTTTGCCAGATGTAGTGCTTAATTCATCTTTGACAATTTCGTATCCCTGCTTAGCTAATGCTGAGATTCTTGTGTCCTTCAACTTTGCAAATGCACCGGATAAAGCTGGTGAAGCAGATGAAATTGTTGATTTCAACTTAGTAAACAATGTATGGCTACTTGTGCCAAAACTGGATGCATCATTTGAATGCGAGGATGTCTCGGTTTTATCATGATTTGAAGCTTCAGGCGAACCATCCCTACAACTTGTAGTGTCTTCTTTTCCAAGTCCAAAACTTTCCTTTACCTGCCAAAATTTCAACCAAGGCAAAAAAAAAAAAAAGATATTTGAGGAAAAAAAAACATGATTCATATTTTTTACTGTATCACAGTTACTTTTGTTCATCGCTTACCTCTTCTTTAGCAGCAGACATTTTTTCTTTGAGATTAGCTGTAACCTGCAACAAAGAGCAAATAACCATAAACTTCTGAGAATAAAATAAAGATAGAAGTAATAGAAACATTTGTCTATAGCAGACAAACACCCTTTACAAGCATTGTGGCCGACTTACCTTTTTAGATGTTTCCTCAGCTTCGCTCCAAACACCATCGACACTTTTGTAAATAGTCTCAGTTGTTTTCTTAGTTCTGTGCAAGTCGTATTTTAATTATTTCCAAGACTTCCTTCATCCAAAATGTATTCTAATGTACTTCTATGCAAAAGATTCGAAATGAAAAAGTGCAGTACTAACCTTACTTTGAGATCTTCCTTTACCACACCAAGTTTCTCGCTGAACTCCTTCACAGTTTTCTGAAATTCAGGATTACTGCAACAAGAAATCAAAATAATGAAATAAAGATAGGCACTTATAAAAATTGATCCATTTGTTAACTAATAAGGAGGTAAATCTAAAGAAATATTAACTGCTATAAGCCTGCTGTACTGTTTTGTTCTTTTCAATTTCATTTATTTGGGTTCTCATAGTGGTGTGTGGACTTAGAAAGTAACACATACCTCTTGGCCTCACCCTTCAGTTGCTTCGAAAACTCATTGAAAACACTCAGATTCCTGTTGTTCAAATGCCTATATCCAGTAGATGCTTGCCCATTGGCACTCATTGCCTACACGATGCATGGGCAATGTATAACAATCAGTAAAACACATCATGATACACTAAATGTAAAGCTATGAAACAAAAACAGGGTACGATACGTCAAGCTGCAGCAGAGTCCCGTGCTGGCTAGGTCACATAACAAAGAGATACAGACAATCGCCTTTTGTCGAGCATATACTTATTATAGAATAACAATAAGCATTCCATTGCAGAAGGGAAGGGACTGCAATGGAAGGTTACATATTTTACTCCCCTAGCAAGTTAATTTCACGCCAGTGCGTATCCCACATAAGAGGGAAAATGACCATATACTATTTCAGAGTACCTCAAGATCTTCACTAACTGATGATATCTGCTCTCCTAAACCTCTACTAGACAGACTCTCAGTCACAAATAACAAAAACATAGCTAGCTATGCGAGGAGGCTACTCACCAATCGAAGCGCGACTTCAGACGAGGGCCGTCTGAGCGCCCGGAGCAACGCCGAGGTCGCCATCCCTACAGGAGGCGCAGAAGCGGCAGGGCTCCGGCCAGAGGTAGGGCAGCCGCCCTAAGGAAGGAGGTGGACTAGAGGATTGGGGAGGAGAACCCAGTCGAAACTCGAAACTGGAGCAGGAGGAGGGTTCTGGCCGCCGTGCGCTGGCGCAGGAGACCTCCGAGCCGCTGCAGTTTGCGCGGCGGCGGAGCAGTAGGGTAGGGAGGACGGAGCAGTTTGCCTCGCCCGGTGTTCC
>BCLG01002062.1:64534-84702 GCA_001602295.1 Zoysia matrella
ATTTTGCTTAAGGAAAAAAATACACGCCAGCTTTGCTAAATATAAAAGTTTGACATTTTCTAATTTAATTGTTAACATTCAACGATTGAGAGATCTCTACTTTACTGAGATAACCTTGGTATGATCTTCTAAAACTTAGATTGTGCTTTGTAGTGATACTGGCAACTTTGGCTATAAAATTCATATACTTTTAAATTCTGTTGCATGGCAGAAAATAAAATGGATAATTGTTTCATATGCATTCTTTCATACACTGTTAGTTTTACCATTTTACTACTGGCTACTTGAGATGCACATGCATTGATGTGGTAACATATGTACTTAGGGCTTAAAAACTTTGGGAGACTATCTAAGTGAAATGTTTTGAGTGTTGTTATACAATGGTAAGCGCAAATGTAATATTGAACCATGCATCCTGCCTAGATAGACTGCTGGCGCTTATACTGACCACAACCTCTCAAGTACTCGGATAATGTTTCATTTTTGACTTTGTGGGGTAATTAGTCTGAATGGTTAATTTGGTTAAAACCTTTTTAGATGCTGTTATATGCAAATGTTATCAGAATGTCATGCACACTTGATCTTTATTTCTGGCATGTTAAGTTTTAACTGATGAAACAAACTGCCATTTTTATGTGATATGCAGAAATCATTTGAGGACGCAGTGGAGACAATTGAGAAGATCAAAAAGATACAGAAGGGTGACAGATAGAAGTACTGAGGTATCATCACTTCTCGGTATATACTATTTACAGATCAGTGTGCATATTGTTGTTCAGATAATGATGCACAATGAAATGTGGTCGTCTGAACAATTATGTAGTAGAAAGTGGAGCTTGACCGCTGTTATACTTCCCTAGAAACTATACTTATATGGAGGCTCTGGCCATTGCAAAAATGCAAGACAAGGATAGAAGTTATGTGGCAATTCCTTTCTTTTCTTGGGATGGATAATGGAGCAAGTGAATGTATTGAATGGTTCAGTATCATAAAGGCTCCTATAGATGTATCACTAATGTATATAATCTGTGAAAGATGAATGAACAGTCGGGTTTAACTGTAACATTAGGATCTTTGCGTTCTTGTTTGTGCCGAATTTTGAATGTGTTTAACTACTGCTCAGATCCATGTTTGCGGTGCTGTATGATTCAAACTGCGCTTGTGGGCACAGGTAGAGATGAAAGTGGGTACCTAATGGGAGTATTGTGGGTCAAGTTTTTTAGTTCATTTTATTTAACTAACAATATAAAGTGAAAAGAATGTGAATGAGAAAATTAGTTTATTTTAGAAAAATTTGAGCCGACCCAAAAACTTTCATCCCTAGGCGGGGCAGCCAGCAGGATGGCGCGACAGGGCTGTCGCAGGGGCGGCGGCCGGAATAAAAGAGGAAAAGGGCCGACGACACGTTGAGTCGTTGAGGCTAGCGGGGCGCACGCGTCGTTGTCGGCTCGTCTACTGTGGGCCGGCTTGGACAGGGACGCTCTCACCCGCGACACCCAAAAGCCATCTTCCCCTTCGATAAGCAGTGAAGAGAATAAAGAGAAGAAGCTACTTACAAAGTTACAACCATCCTCGTGAAAAGCACAGAAACATCTCAAAAGGCTACTAGAGTACACCATGGCATGGGCCACCCACGACCGTCCGATCCTCGCATCAGACGGGCGAAAAAGAACCTGAGGGATTAGCAAAGCTAAACAAAGGGAAATGCGCTACGCATACCAAGCAACCAACCTAAGAACAGTCTACCATCTCTACCGATCTCAGGAGTCTGAATCATCTCACGGAAGCCTGAGCTCTGAAGGAAGCATCAGATGATTCCCCAGCTCTCCCGTGTCGGGAATTCTTCGCCCAGGAAGCCCGCCGGCGCGCACGCCATGGCCTCCAGCTCCTGCAGCACCGACGAGTCCCCCTCCTCCTCCACCACCACCGCCGTGACGGCCACTGCGGGAGACACGCCTCCTCCGCTCGAGCTCTTATCCTCCGGTCCCCGCGCCGGCGCTGCCACCACGCGATCGAGCAGGAACGCGGACGTGTCCAGCGTCGGGAGCACGCACGCGGGCTGCGGCGGCGTCGGAGCCCAGCTCTGCGCGGCGGGCTCCGAGACGGCGGCGTCGGCGTGCGGGCGGACGCCCGAGGGGGCGACGGGGAACCCGGTGACCTCCTGCACCATGCGGCGGAAGTCAGCCGGGTCGGCCACGATGTAGGTGGGCTGCGGGCGGCGGGACGGACGCGGCTTGCGCTTCGCGACGCGCCCGGTTTTGGGCCCCATCCGGGCCGGCGGGGCAGCGGCACTTGACGCCGGCGCGGGAGCGTCGTGGCCGCCGGACATGAGCTCGGAGGCGTAGGATGTCGAGGAGGACGATGGGGTGGTCGGGTACGATGAGCAGGCGGAGGCGTTGCTGGCGGACGACATGGAGGCGCGGAGCGCGCAGGTGAGCGCCTCGTTCTCGAAGGCCGCGGCGGGGAAGAGCCACGGGGATGCGGAGGAGTGGCAGTGGCCTGCGGCGGTGGCGTGAGCCGTGTGGGCCGGGGCGGGCGCGGGGAGGTGCGCCCAGGCGGGGTCGAGGCCAGCGCAGCCGTTCGCCATGGGAGTAAGAGTGGATCGCTAGCTGTTGTTGGATGCTCAGGTCGGGGTGAGCTGCTGGGGAAAGGTGTGAGGGGCGGGGGGCCGGTGCTGGATTTATAAGACGGGGCAGTGTCAGTGACTAAAAATGGTGGGCGTACATGGGTTGTCCACACCGGCATTCTCCGTGCAGGCATTGCTGTCTTCTCCCTCTTTCCCAAAAAAATGTCATTAGCAAGATCCTTTGGAATACTTGCAAATACTATTTTGAGTTTCGTGAGAGCAGAATTGTTAAGGCCTTCTTTGAAATGGGAGAACTTTTTTTTCGTTTTTTTTATAAATTAAACTAATTTCTGTGAAATTTTTATAAAATTTCTCCGTTCACAAAATATGATTCTTTTATGCGGAAGCACAAGGCAAAGGGAGCCGTTTGGATCGCGTGGAGAACCGAGAAGCAGCAGGCTGGGTGCGCGCCTCAATTTGTCGTGGACAGGAGAGAGAAGAGGAGTCGGGGCTACGGAAACCGCGTCGCGGTGGGGAGACGGTGGCTGCCGGGGGCTGCTCTCGTTCGTTGCGGTTGCGGGCCCCACGTATCGATGTGGCTGCTGTTGCTCGCCTTGTCACGAAAGGATCTCGCCTGTAGAAGTAGCAGAGTACTCCTGCCGCTTTTGCTGCGCTCCTTCCTGCCCTTGCCACGCCCTGGAGATCGAGTGCCTCTTCTTGCTGGCCAAGCCTGGCACGGTTTCCGAGCACCCCTGTGTCGATCATGAACATATTCCAATTCCTGCAGTACCTTCATTTCATTCTAGCTCTAAACGAAATATTAAAAAAAAGAAAAAGATGAATTAAAAAGAGAAAAAGTATATTAGAGAGTAAAAAAATATATATTGAGAAGAGAGAAAACTGTGTTAAAAAGAGAAAAAGTGTATTAAAAAGTGAAAAGTATTTTAAAAAAAATTTGAATGTTAAAATGACAAACAAAAACAAAAGTGAATAGAGGGAGTATAACCAAATCCCCAAGTTCGCAGTAAGCATAGAACTAATCCGCTTGCGGTCTTAAGGTGCCGTTTAAATTTTAGGGATTTTGAAAATTCAGATAAAAAGAATTTTAATAGTATCCAAACAGAAGAGGTTTTAAAAGATTATAAAATCTTATAGAATCTGATAAATCTAACTATTATTTAATATTTTATATTATAATACACATCAATATAACTGAAATGATAAAATCTAGTAATCTAAATGTTTGGGATTTTGAAACATTAAAATTCAATTTTAAAATTTAGATAAAATCTCTTAGTCCAAACGGCAAAGATTTTATAATCCTAAAATCCGAATTCTATAATCCTAGAATTCATAATCCTTATAATCTGAATTCAAACGGCCCAAATAAAAATCCTCAGTTAATAACATGAATACTCCTGCTCCACTGTAGAAGGCGCTGTACTCTCGAATCCAAAAATACTAACATTCTTGCGACTCTCAATGCAAAGTATAAAATAAAGAAAGATTCTTTTTCGAGGATACTCAAAAGGAGATCTAGGTACCGTTTGAATTCTAAAGAATTTTGAGAATCCAGATTAAAAAAACTCATTAGTATTCACACAGGTAGGTTTTTGATAGATTATAGAATTCTGTAGAATCCCATAGACTTAAATATTATTCAAAAATTTATATCATAATGCACATCAATATAATTAAAATAATAAAATTTCATAATCTAAATGGTTGAGACTTTAAATTCCTAAAATCCGGATTCTAAAATTCAGAAATCTAAGTAAAATCTCTTAATCCAAATAGTTAGTATTTTAAACTCGTGAAATCCAGATTCTAAAAATCCAAGAATCTATAACCCTAAAATCCAATTCAAACAGGGCTCTAGTGTACTCCTGCTGCTTTAGCAAGTGTGAACGCATTCTTGGAAAGTCCGTTCTTTTGTCCCCTTTGGTTTTGACGTGGTCGTCGGAAAGGTCATCAAACCGCGTTGTCAGCGACCGGGACCCATGCACTATGTGGACCTGACGGTGGCGAGGGCACCGCCGTCCGCCGCACCGGCGCGTCGGTTTCGACCTCTCCCGCGGAGCGGACGGGGGGACGGTATCTTGACGAGATCACGAGAGTTCGTCGGCCTGATCGAAAGATTTGACGCTCAAAATTTGCATTTGTCGTCGGCCTGATCGGAAGATTTGACACTTGATCGAAAGTTATGTTTTTCGAGCCCAATGCTCTAGTTTGATATATCAAATATATCTGATAATGATATAATTGTTTCGTAAAAATTATTTTTCAACATATTTTTTAAAATATAGAAGATATTTTTAAAGAGTTTATCTAAATTTTATATAAAAAATGCTTAAAAAGACACTAAAATGAAGCCAAATCTATGATTTAAATATTCTATGACGTAGTACTCACCGAGACGATCGAAACGAATATATGAATCATCTAATTTGGTGACCGTACGAGAAAATTACAGACTTAGCAAAAACGTCCGACCCGCCACCAAAGTGTCCGGCAAAATACCTAACTTATTTTCTAATCAAACAGATTTATGCCTCCACAGGTAAGACCACCTCACCTATATATAAAGAGGCCTAAGACCGATTGAGGAGGGAACCAATCATTTCTACCAATTGTCACTTTACTTTTTAGCTATTCAAACTTTAATCTTTTTCAAATCCCCTATGTTATTCATTCATCGGCCTCCATAGTCATAGATGACGTCTTAGGGTCTACTAGCCGACCTAAGACACGTCCAGCGACGCTCACGCCCAGACAGGATCCCTCTCGAACGAGAGATTCGACGACTTTAGCTAGTTTACTCGTAAACTAGTTGTTCTTCACCACGAAAGCGCGTTGTCTATAACTTTGCAGGTTTAAATCTAGCCGTCTTTTACAACAAAATCGTGATACCTACATCTTCACGAACCGATCGAAGACGACCTCACCGATCCAGTCTATTGCGACCTGTACGACCTAGTGCTCTCGATGCGTTGATCTGAATCTTTTCGACGTCAACACACTTTTTGGCGACTTCGCTGGAGACGATTATTCGATTTTCATCGTAGTAACCAAATTTTTCTAACCTACCCTTTTCTCTAATTGATCTATCTTTGTGATTCGTTATCACCATCGCATCTGACCTCTTTGAGTCGATTGCATCTATTTGCGGTTGTTCTTATTCTTGTTGCAGGTTTTAATCGTGAGAAGCAAAGAATAAAGAAGAAGGAATCAATACTAACTTGTTGCTGTGGTTTGATCAAGTCGAATAGAGGCAAACACATGGTTAGTTATGCATACTGCTACGATCAAACTGAGGTAAAATTTGCAAATGAGATGTCAATGTTAAATAATTTTGCAAATGCAACACATTCCTATATTGATGTTGCTAGACATAATGACGGGCGTGGTGCATCATTTCGTCACTATTCAAGTATGAATCCTAGTCATGCATCACTCTTGTTTCATAATGCATTTACTTCAAGTTTTAGTGATAATAACAACACTTAATATGCACATAGTTATACATTGGCAATAGAGCTGTCTCATATGCCGATGGACATTCATTAAAGTCATGCCAACTTGATGAGTTCAGTCAACTTTTATGAAACACTACATATTAATAGTTCCATGAATGCCCAATATGAGGTTTGTTCTTTCAATGCATCGGCACCAATTACATCGTATATGATAGCTTCATATAATGTGTTAATACATGACACATATGGCCTTGCTTGTTCATATTTTTCATCTAATTGTTCTCAAGTGCCCTATGATGCCTCGCATATTAATAGAGTGGAGGTTACACCTATAAATTCAACATTATACTCAAATCTTAATGGTCATAATTCGGCTCCTCATGCTACTGAAAATTGTAGCCGAATTAATAAAAATTTAGCAAGCATCCACATACCTCCACATGCCACGCTTGCATATACTTCACCCACTAATTTGGCTTTAAATGCAAATAATGATCATTGCCGAATGCGTGAAAATTCAACAATGGCTCCTATGTTCTCTCAAGATGCATTTTCGAGTATAAAGAAGAAATTAGATGCGGATTTTGCAGAGTTTCTCGCAAGAATTAGCAGTCGTTCCAACAAAAAGCCGATTGTTACTGAATTATCGGTTACAAGCGAGATCGAGGAAATAAACACAGCTACACATAAGGATATCAAATGTAAAAAGATAGCTATGTTTAATTTTTCTAAAGAGGTCATATGCTTGTCAAGTGATTATTCCATTATTCATCAACCACAACCCGTAACCGAACAAAGTTTGGTTAGCAAAGAGCATCAACGAGAGCATAGAGACAGAGACGAAAGAAAGATGAAGGCGTTGCCATACCACAGTTCAATTTACATCAAGTTTCCACGTCTCTCCAATAAATTTAATAAGGTATGCTTTACAAGTAATTTACTTAATTCACAATCAGATCATAAATTTTTAGTTAATACATGCATTAGTACTGTCATATAAAATAATGTTAAGAGATCGATTAAGAAGGGTAATTTACTTATTAGCAACAAAGATCTTCACATTGTGTTGGTCTATGCATTGTAAAAATTAGAAAGGCTGATAACAGCAATATTTTAGCATTCAAAGTCTCAACTTCATCATTGCCCAAGTTGTTATCTAAATGGTTTACTTGTGGCCATTCGAGTTTTAAAAGAACAAAATCAAGATTAACCAATGTTGTAAAAACCGATGCTAGTGTGATAATAAATTCTAAAGTATCCGGAAACAAAAACAAAAGTAAATGCATAGCGGAATGGGTAAATGAGAAATCTGAGCCATTCGTTTGCTCAACCTTAAAGATGTCTCCTCAAAAGAATTGGCTAAAGAAAGCAAAGTACACTTTTGATTTCACTTTTTGTGAAGATCTATTTGATAGCTTACTAGAGAATAATTTTATTAGGATCAAAGATCACAAAGTTATTTCATCACTGCAAGATATAGAGAAACAAGCATATTGCAAGTGGCATAATTTTTTTGATTATAGTACTAGAAATTGCAATATGTTCCGTCAGAAAGTCCAATCGGCCATTGATGGAGCTCGATTGAGTTTTGGAGAAACACATAAGGATGACCAGTTGGCTTCAATTGGTCTTGATAGTAAAAGATTATCAAATCGGCCACGGGCCGATTCATCTAAAAACAACGAGTTGATTCTTGATAAAAATAGTTTAAAGCCCTCCGACGAAAAGAATGTAGTTGCCGATGAGATTCACGATGATATTGTTAAAAGCAACAATTTTAAAGAGGTTGTTGAAGATCCATCGTACACTGGGGGCAACAAAAGGTCTTTAAGCTTGCTCATGACCGATTAACTTCAAATCGATCAAACCTAGCAAAGCTGAAAAAATCAGAACGTTCGGTTTACCAAATTAGAACTTTCAATTTTCGTAGAGTCAATGAAATGAGCAAAAATCCAAGAATCAATTTAAAAAAGATTGAAGGAGGTAAATTCGATGACAACATGAGGGTAGAAAGCTAAAGCTTACATTTGAAGAGATTTTGGCTAAATATGTAAGAAAAAGAGATGCGAGGAGTGCTTCTAAGTCAAACAACCCCAAGCCATCAAGAGTGCCTCCAAAATACAAACATGAGGGTTGGAATCGACAAAGGAAGAAAGTTTTTTCACAGGCTTCATATCCGATTATATCGATGCCATATGAATCACTTACTGTAGGTTTTTATCCTTATTCATCATGGGAGTGACGTGGTTAATGGATGCAAACTCAATTCTGTCCTAGACAAAATATAAATACAAGAAGACAACCACACACAAGAGACCGTTTCGATAAGAAGAATCGGTCAATAGATCAAGAGAAGAGAAAGGTGGTCCGACAAGTCTATCGTGTCAAATAAGATGGCCGTAAGGATAAAAGTTCAGATCTGAATTTAAGTAAAGACAGCCAATTCATGCTTTGAAACCTTTGGCTATTAATGACAAAAAGATGAAGCAACCAAGTGTTGATATTCTTGATGCTAAATCTGAACTAAAAAAGTTGGAGGTGTCCAAGAGCAAATTAGAATTGTCAATTCTCAAGGTAAAAACAAAACCGAGAGGTCCACTCGGTTTCTCAAATTGGCAAATGAAGGAATTGCAAAAACTTAGTGCGAAAGAGTTGAAAGAGAAAGGTATGGTATGGATTCGCAAAGAGAATTTGCAAGAACGTGACAATCATGATGATCAAGTGATGGGTGTAAAGAAGATAGTAGAGAAAAGAAGTGCTAAAAAACAATTAAGGTATGTGCCCGATCATCAAGATTATTGGTCATTTCTTCATCTTAATTCATTATCCATGTCACCAATGCGTATGAGTTGGAGCCATCTTCATATGTTTACTCTCATACATTTTGGTCTTATTTTAATCCTTGTAAGTACAAATATTGCTCATGCTATGAAGGGTTATGTTCAAATGATCATATAATTGTTGAAATTAATTTTAGTTATGAAGACCGAAATAACTACATATATGATATTTGTATTACTTCTTGTAATCTATTTCGGTCATATAAATTATACGAAGGATGGATCATAGTGCTTACATTGATGTATGCGTAGATGCTAAATCTTATATCATGAATTTGGTGCTGTTAAGCATTTAGGCACATAGTGATTGTAGCTATGTATTTGGCATGATGAGTATCCGGTTGCAATGCCGATGAAACTTAATTTTCAGTTGTCAAATGACCGATACTCCAAATAGCCAATGCTAAAATCCTGAAGAACCGATAGTCCTAGTTTGGCTATCAGGGAGTTTTCGTTTTGACTTAGAGTGATAATTCGGCTATTTTTGTTTCAAACTTAGATGGAGCCGAATCAAAGTTCTGAAAAGTTTTTTTAGTCATTGACTATGTAATTCTAGATCAATATTTCAAAGGAAGTTAAAAGTTCGGCATATAAGCATTTTATGAGCTTTTAAGTTTTATTATCGAACATTGAAGAATTTAATGAGCGTGTTTAAATGCAAAATGACATAGTTTTGACATCGGTAGAAGAGCATGAGACTTCAATAGCCGATGAATTGTAACCGACCATCGTTGAGCTACTAATAACTTTGACAGTCGAAGGGCAAAGCCGCTAAGTGAAATGTAAGGAAAAAGATGCTAAAATAGAAATATTTGTCATGCTTGTCAAATATATGGTGAAATGCTTAGTTCCATTCGGCCAAGAATATGAATGTAATCTTGCGAGAAAACAAGACCAATGGTTTATTTGGTTATCACTTTGGGCAAAATCTATAGTCACCGGAGTGTCCAGTATAATGCCGGAGTGTCCGACAAGCCCTCTCAGATTTGGAGCATTTTGCCCACCGGACTATTCGACGCGGTGACCAGACTGTCCGGCAAGCCCTCTCTGGTTCGAGTGCTTTGTACACCAGACTATCTGATGAAGAACCGAAATGTCCGGTGACTGGAGTATCCTGTACAATGTCGAAGTATACGACAAGCCCTCTCTAGTTCAGGTGCATTGCACACCAGATTGTCCGGTGCAAGACCGAAATGTTCGATGACCGGAATATCCAGCAGGCCCTCTCGGGTTCAGATGCTTTACACACCGGACTGTCCGGTGCATGACCGGAATGTCCGACCATCAAAATGTCCAGTGATTTGCCGGACTATCTGGCAAGCCCTCTCGGGTTCGGATGTTTTGCGCACCGGACCATCCGGTGTAATGCCGAGCTATAGATTGAACTTCAATGACTCAATCTCTGAAATATTTAGTTAATACAATTTAACGTATTGCTACAATTGACAGAATATTTTTTTTGCTACTTGATTAGTTTTTTATATCGTTCTAGATAATTGGTATCTTATTTATCATCATACTTGATCAATTTTGAATAACAAGAATATTTTTTTGGTACCCTAGCTTTGCCAAAAAAACAGGGGGCATGCGTTGACATCCAAAATTTGCTTCTTGAGAAGACCAAAAGTTCTGGTTTTTTGAACCGGATGCTCCAGTTTGGTAGACCAAATACATCTGATAATGATTGTTTCGAAAGAATTATTTTTCAACATGTTTTTCAGGACATGAAAGATATTTTCAAAGAGTTTAGCTAAATTGCACTAAAAAAAGAAGTACTTAAAAAGACATGAAGATGAAGCCAAATCCATGATTTGAAGATTCTATGACGTAGCCCTCGTCGAAACGATGGAAACGGATATATGGATCGTCTAATTTGGAGACCAGACGAGAAAATTACGGAGTTAACAAAAACGTCCGAGCCGTCACCGGAGTGTCCGGCAAAATGCCGGAGTATTCGGTACCGAAGTGTCCGGTACAGTATCGGAGTGTCCGGTATGCCCTCTCTGGACGCGGGATTTTACCCACCGAAGTCTCCGGCAATGTGACGGCGTGTCTGGTACTCGAAATCTATTTTTGATAGTTTTTACATTAAATCAAAGGTAATTTGTTTTTTAATAAAAAGATCAGTGGCTCTAAGGGGTAATACCATCCACCTCTATATAAAGAGGAGTAAGACCGATTGTTCAGGGAACCCAATCGATTCTATTAATTATCTCTTTACTTTCTACCTCTTCAAACTCTAATCCTCTTTTAAACCTTCTACGTTGTTCATTCACCGGTCTCTATGACAAATAGACGACGTCCTATGACCTACAGACCAAATTAGGGCACGTTCGACGATGCTCACGCTCAGACGGGGTCCCTCCTGGGCGAGAGATTCGACGGTTTTTGCTTAGTTTACTCGTAAACTTATCATTCTTCGTCACAAAAACGTGTTGTCTATGTAGATTTGCTCCTAAACCTAGCCGTTCTTCGTAGCGAAATCATGATAACTACATCTTCACGAATCGATTGAAGATGATCTCGCCGATTCATTCTATTGCGACCCGTACGATCTAGTGCTTTCGATGCATTGATATGAATCTTTTCGACGTTAACAAAAAGCATCGCGCTCGCGTCCGTCCCGCGTCGATTCCGAGATCACGTTCTATTTCCATCCACCGCGCCACATCGAGCAAGATAAACGGATTTGCTACTAGCAACTTTACATACTTTCAATATTCAGAACTATTAGATCGATAAATAAACGAATGAAATAAATCTTTTATTTTTTAAAAAAAAACTCTATATATAATCTTACGTATTATTCACTCGCTTCCCACTTCACAATGCTTCCCTCATTATCTCTTTCACCGTCGACCAAGGGCGTCCCCGTACTTAGAAAAGACGGCTCCCCGTCCGCCGCGCCATGTCCGTGTGTGGCCGTCGACCTGTTCTGAAGCTAGGAACGGGGCAAGAAAGACGTGGCTTCGGCTCCAACTCCAAGGGTGACGAAGGGAGTGGTGCCTGCGCCAGATAAGTTTCAAGAGGCCGCGTGCGTGGCTCATGGAGGCCCAAACTGGGCCCCGGCCTCCTTGTATTTAGAAATTTTAGTGCACTGCAATGCGCAAAAAGTGTAAAATAAAAAAAAACGTGAAGATTGATTGATGGCAGCCCATAAAAGTGATCTGTTTTAAGTTTTTTTTCTTATCTCGTTATTTATGACTGTTAAATTTCTTTCGGTTAGAGATTAAAAAAAGTTAATATAGCAGTCGACCCTCCTCTATTTAGATTCACGCTCCGCCACTGGGAGAAGTGTCGCGCAAGCCAACCGTGCCGCATCAGCAACAAGTTATACGTATCTCCCGGTGCAGACGGCGATCTGGTACAATAAAGTACTATCTTCGTCTCAATAAAAATGTATTTATAAGTTTTGTTAACTTTAACTTTTGATTACTAATTTTTATAAATTTAATTAGTTTTAAAAACATATATTATATATATTATAAAAATATTTTTTATAATTTTAAAAATATAAATACTAAAATTTTTAATTTAATTAAATTTATAAAAATTATTAGTCAAAGCATCAATAAAAAAAGCTAAAAATATGTTTATGCAGTACGTAGTGCCACGAACGTCGACGCATAGGCTCGACTCTTCTCCATTCGTTGATTGACCCGCCAACCGTTGAATAGACCGAGTGAGTGTGAGTCATGTGACTCGTCGGCGATGGTCCCGCAACCGAACGCCTGGTCCTCGAATCTTCACTCCGTCCGCCCACACGTCAAATTCTTCGTTTCGGACCACCTGGCACTAGGGATGAAAATAGGTGGAAAAAATGACCTAAATTAATGAGTCGGAACAATTTTTATTTATTTTTAAAATAAAATTTTAATAAAAATCGAAAAAAATTGCTAGGCTCATCTGCTAGAGCTACGGAGGATCTGTGCCCCTGCCAGCACAGACGATCAGCAGAGGATGAGGATCTGTCGGCGGCAACGTGTACGTACGGTACGGGCAGAGACGGCGCGTTTGACTCGTTGACTCTTCGTCGAGACTCGTTGACCACTTCAACTGAAGTTCGCGCACACGCTGTTAGTACAGTACTGCGCACGAACGTTCTTAAAATAAACAGTTTTATGATAAGCTGATCACGAGTTCACGACCTCGCCGTCACGAAGAAGGAAGCACCGTCCTTAATAATAATACGGAGTACGAAGTAACACTAGAATCCTAATCCTAGACTCCTAGTCATGGAGAAGTGACCGGAGAGTCCGGATGCATGCATGTGTCCCCATTAATTTCCGGTACACGCATGCACGTCGTCGCGTGTCCGCCAGTGCTAGCCACCGCTGCCGTTCGTTTCGTTGCCATGGATAATGAACGCGATGGCGACTGCGATGGCCGCCTCCCAGGTCAGGCTGACGGCGTCGCTGACCCGCCGCCGCATGCCGGTCTATGCGGGCAGCTAAACGGGATTCTCTTTAATATGTTCGTGTGGTGCTTTTATTTTTTTATTTTTGAACCCCTCCGTGTGTTGTAGGAGCAGCTCGATCGGAAGACGATGTTTTTTGG
The DNA here is from genome assembly GCA_001602295.1 of Zoysia matrella. NCBI lineage: Eukaryota > Viridiplantae > Streptophyta > Magnoliopsida > Poales > Poaceae > Zoysia > Zoysia matrella. The sequence goes on from BCLG01002062.1 coordinate 77,974, forward strand.
GCTGGATTCATAGCCCATTGGATCTATCCGGTAAAATTAGGCCCGACGAAATTGCCAAGTTTGGGCCAACTAGGCCCAACCGTGCCCGACGGCTCGAATCGAACCCAGCATTCCTGGATCGTCAGCCTGCTCCCGCTACGTGGCGTCTCTCTACTGGACTGTGTATTTCTTATGTGCCCAGCCATATGTAGCACGACGAAGCACCGCCGCCAGTGAATGACGGGAAATTGGCACGAGAAGTATGGATAAACGGAAGGCACGGATTGTATTTTATGGACGGTACAGATGTAAACAACAGCTTCAAATCCAAATAGGCCTGAACTCAAAAAATGGATATGAAAAACTCGAACCAAACGTGTTCAAATAAAGCCAGGGCAAAGAGCCTTTCAAAGCGGCACTTCGTCTGTTCACACGTTGTTAGTACAGCACTCAACAAACACCCGATTGCATCACGAACCATGCATGGAAGAAAGGAGATTGGACGGCATCACCACCGCCACTCCACAGACTGATAAAGAGTTTTAACCCGGAGCCGTGACGCAAGATTAGAGGAATGTTATTGTACATGTTTTCCCCTCTGGCCACTGAGCTTCGAACACAGCGGTCTCAATACACCGGATTCAGTCATGACAAAACCCCAGCGCGCTCCTGAGCAAATATAACCCAAGCAAGAGAATGTAGATACACCTGGTGTTTTTCTTGCTCAGATACTGGGTATATCTCGAGGAAAATTCTAGCATTTACCCTAGGATCCCGAAACAGGTTCCTGCCTTCTCAACCGACTCTGTTGGATACCGTTTGGTAGATGGACTTCAGCTGAGTATTCCACTTCTCAATGGCATTATACTTCCTGATTCCCTTAGACCTGAGAATGCAAAAGAAATCACCATCCGAGCCTGACTCCACCAAACATATCAAAGCAAAGAAAGTCAGGTTTACAGACCTGTCTCCACATTCTAGCAGCCTGTTCACCTGATCTATGTGGCCCTGGACACGGTTGTCCAGAATCAGTGATACCAGCAGCTGCTCGACATCCTTTTCTGGGACATTTAGTTCCTAGAAAGCAGATAGTGGTAGGTAAATAATTGGTGTAACCAAGGGTTGTAAATTTATTTCCTAAATGCAGATTGCAATCAAATAAATGGCTTCACTTATATTGTGATGCAAATACTTTGGTCTACAGAGTAGTGAACACTGATAGATCACACTGACTGGACTAGTATTGGTCACACAACCATTCACTTGATACTAGCCATGAACGCAAATATGTTTCTTATTTTTCTGCACTGGACTAGTTTCGATACATATTAAAGGCTGTATTAAAGCTTACACTGAAATACAGATCTAATGCTGCCACTTTTGTATCACAAACTATATATTATTGGCCTAATCATGATATGGTATGTACAGAATGAAAACTTCATTCTTGATTCCACAAAAAAATTTATGAATTAGTTCGAGATTTCAAATTTTGAACTACGTGTGACTTATAAAAAGGGATGGAGAACTTTTGAGAATTTAATCTAGGAGAATTTTGGACATGTAACAGGGTAAAGCATCTACCTGTGAAATGAATGGTATCCTGATCCTTGTATATGGCTTAATAAGCTTAAGGAGGACATGGGTTCTGATGTTCTTCAATAGGTCCTCAATATAATTACGGATAAAAGGATCATCCATAATTGTTCTTCTACTGCTCTGGCAAATGATTCATTAACAATCATTTAAAAACAAGAAACAATAAAATAATGACCAGAAAATTGATGCTTGGAACTTTTTTCTCAAGAAAAAAGACCATACATAAAATCCTGACCTTCAGGATCTTTTCAAATTCCATGATGTCATTTTTCTGGTATGCCGCAATCAAGTTTGTCATTGCAAGGATTTCAGGATCATTTTTGTACCTGCAAGCATTTGAGGTGTTTTCAGGGTGGTGGGAAAATCAACCTACAAAACTGTGGGGATAAACAAATGCCTTACGGCTTGGCTTCTTGTCCATCAAAGGGGTTCACTTCAGATTCCATCAACATATTGGCAAGGACAAGATACCTACGCATAGCACATGTAAAATCATATGGGTTACAGTACAATCTCATTTTCATGTAACTACGAATTTAAATGAAAAAGAAGTGCAGAAAATGGCCAAACACACTTCAGGCACTGAATTCTACGTGGGTTGCCAGCTTCATCGTAGTTCTTGAAAGCCTCAAAGAAATCTGTTGCTGCTTCTGCCCATTGTCTCTCAGCCATGTGCATCTTCCCACCACATTCACGAATTATGCCCATGATTCTTGGGTGAGGTATAGCCGATTTGATGGAAAGAGCCCTCTGGTATAATTCCTGCAGCCGCGATGCAGTTCAGTTTTATGAAAACAATCAAAAGCAATGTTCTTAGACCCAGGCCTGACAGATCAACAAAGTACTACAAAATGCAATAAATTAGAGTAATTAGAATTGCAAATTGTTTCAAGAGAAAGGTATCAATATTTAGATTTTAGGATACAAAAGCAGATTCGGTGAAAAAAAAAAGAAGGATACAAATGTAGAAGAAAAGAGAAGATCCATTTTGTCCCATGATTGTGCTGATACACATAATAGCAAAACAATTCTCCAAAGTTGAGTATCCCATTGAATTTCAGCTAGGACAGGTAAACATTCTCCACGAAGTTAGACATAGATTCAAGTATGCTGTTTTATTTCAGATAACACCAGGTCCTCAACATAATCAACACATACCTAATATTTTCAAAACATATCATTTCTTATGTAACAGTTAAGTACCATTTTATGAAATAAGATAACAAAACATGAGTTTCAATTTGATTTGCAGATATGAATATTCATAATAAAATAATATTTTCCCCAGAGATCAAGTGAGAAAATTGCAGCAAAACAGAACAAAAAGTTAGTACAAAATACTGGACAAAGCAATAATCTACAGACAACCATGCACTGTATTGGTATTGAATAATTACTTGCAAAAGGGCAATCTTACGACTCTTACCTTAAGTTTTTTGTTGTTCTTCGTTTCAGTGTACATTTGGATTTCAATAGCATATACTTCCAAAAGCTGTGTGCCTTTCTTTTGATCATCAGACCCATCTTCCCTTTGACATGATTTACGCAGCTCCTTGAGTATCTGCCAGGAATTAAATGGATGTGTAACAATTAAATAATTACAAATTGGTTACAGTATAAGTTGAACTAGAACTGATCTTAAGAACCTTGCTCATGCGACCATACTCTCCCGTGTCAAACCAAATTTTGCAAAGCTTCAGGTTTGTTTTAAACCATAATCTCTTCAACAAAACAATAGAACAATATGAAGAACAGTTCAGTATTTCAGTATATAAACTCTAGTTGAAGAAGGAGTATGTAATAGGCCAACCTCATTCTTAGCTTCTTCCAGAGCTTTCAGTGTTGTCTGGTAGAATTCTTGCAGAAGAGAAAAGTTCTGACTAGCTGATCCAGAAACAAAATCCATAATGTTGTTTATACATTTCTCACTGTAATTTCTGGTAACAGCAGATTTTATGTATGTTAACATCTCCCTGTAGGCCTCCATCATTTCTGTATACTTCCCGAGTTTATAGTAAAGCTTGACAGTCTGTTTAAGTGCTTTAAATCCCCTACGACGACAAATTCCAGACTGTCAGAAGCAAAACTATTGTAGAATAACAACAATGCATAGACAGATTGGAATAAATATCGAACTGGAATAGTTTGGCATCTTATAACGCTTACCATTCAGCCTTTTCAGGCTCCATACGAACTACTGCATCAAAACCAGCAAGTGCGCCCTCTGGATCAGTCTCAATCATACCTGTACAAAGATACATTTCCACATCAGATTGCATGGCAGCATATGCATGAACCATCAAAATCAATCGAGCTAAAAGCATTTAAATTTAGTAGCAACTTTAGTTTGAAGAAACAGTGTACTTCCACCTAATTAGATTAAGGAATAACTATCCGTAGTGTTTCCATAGATGGTAAACGCTACATGATAGGCTAACATCTCTGGCCAATATTCAGGGCTACACAGCCATTTAATCGAGTTACACAGCTGTTTAGGAAAATACAGTTGGGCCATTTTGAAATATTTTATGTGCCATTAATATATAGGTGACGAACATTATATGAATAGGCTGTTTAATTTGGATGAAAACTAATGAAATGAAACATGAAAACATGCAACATTATATGAATAGGCTGTCCAAGTTTCCACTGTAGTTTGTCTTTCAAGGTAGACAAGATACCAGCTATTTAGAGTTGCAACATACTCTTTAGGAACCTTGTACACATCAAACTTCAATTGTTGATTGCAAGGGGCTGAACAGGACTAACTGCGAACAGATTTAAAAGGCTATTTGATTTTGGCAATAACGCATCTATAGCATTTGCTGTTGCAGATGTAAAAACTGGATCCTTTAAACCAAGAGAAACAAGTGCAACAAAGTCTAACCAGAGAACCTGCTAATCTACTTTATAACCAATTCCATGCTTGAATAGCTTTATATCAATTCGTTCAATCTCCACGCAACAATTTCCCTGGCCAAACATTCGCAACTGGGCCACCCCGCAACAACAATGCCGGAGAGATCGAAGTCAAAAGTGAATCCACAGAGAATGAGGGTCCGCAACAGAAAATCGAATAGCCGGTACATCCCTACTCGCAAGCAGAACGGAGGAGAGCCCGAACCTTTGGAGTTGTAGTACTGGTTCTCGATGTCGACGTCCTGCTCCTCCGGCTCGTCATCCGAGTACTCGAATCCGTAGTCCTCCATGTCCGCATCTAATCACCACCGCGCGCACCATGATCAGTGAAAACCCCGCGACAAACGGCGACGAGAGAACAATGAATCTAGAAGCGGGCTAATCGGAGGCGGAACGCTTACCGGAACCCATGCCGGAGACAAGGGGCCGACGACTGCGGCAGCGGGGAAGAGGAGACGGGGTCCGAGTGCTAGGGTTTCTGGGCGAGGAGAGGTTTGCGCCTTCGCGGAGAGGTGTCCGGACTCCAGATGGGGAGAAGAGGCGGACGGGAGGGGAGGGCGATTTTTGCGTGTAAGCCCTTTTTTTCAGACGAATTCTGCGTGTAGGCCCTGGGAAAGTACGTGGACACTCTTGTACTCCACGCATTCCTTTTTTTCTCTCTTTTTTCATTTATTGTTTGCAGTTTAATTTTTTCTGTCATTTTCAAGTTTCAATATATTTGTAGGAAATATCATTTGATTTATAAGAATTTTTATTGTTGGATTTGATCCGTCCATATTATAGTTCCCGATGTCAGTTGGTAAATTGATGGCGAGTTGATAAAACAAGTGTCCAAAATGGATTTAAGTCAATTGAAGAAATGTTTGACATTCATCTAACAAAAATTCCGAGTCACAAAAGAAAAAAAAAGAGAGAGAGGAAAATGAACTTAGAGCCCTAGGATTTGAGGTTACCTACATTCCATTACTGGTCAATGACAAAAGCTATTTTCTCCCTTAAGGTTTCACACGACCCTGTAAAGAGATGGCTCACACTCGTAGGTTGTTTATCTTAGGTAATTCTCTTATGCCTATTCAGGTACCAAGTATTGATAGAGAATGGAAGGGAACAGTAAGGAATGACCTGATAATGCCACAAAGATATTTTCAAGAAGAAAGGCAAAAAGGTTTGTCTGAAGAATTCAAACTTTGACCACTAGGGTTATTACAATTCAACAAGAATGTTATTCTCATTCCATGAACTTTTCAGGCAAGCATGACATTTAAATTTAACTGAAATGTGTAAATTCACATGGTAAAGCCTCAGAGGCAAATTTGTTGCATGGTTTTCTAGTGTTACAAAATCAGCAATTTGGCTAGATACTTTCATGCATTGTTCCAAGGTTACATGTCTTCTGATAAAGATGCCAAATTTACGGAGACCATATGTGAAAATTGAACTTAACTAAAGATCTGTATGCTATCGGCTTCAATATCAGAACTCCAGACACTTCCTTCCGTTGGAAAACTGGAATGCTCACTTCTGATGCATTTCATTGACACTTACAAGGAGATGCCACACAACAAAAACTTGGAAGCCTTATGTTGCCGAAGTCTCAATATTTTACAGACGAAAACAAGAAGATGCAGACCCCAATTACCATCCAGCATTTCACCATTCAAGGTCCTTCACGGAGAAAGCATCAGCTCGTCTTCCAGGAGAAAGAAGGTGGAGATAATTCTAGAGAATCAATAAACAAGCTGAGGCTCAAATTCAGCAAAATCAACAGAGCCTGACTCAATGGGTGGCATGAGGTACGCTGCAATGAGTTCAGACACCAGAGCAGCAATATGAGGAATCCTCTTGAGGTTCTTCACCAGAGGGATATCATCAGATTCGCCGATAGCAATAATCTTCTGGTTGATCTCAACCATCCTGTCAAGCTTCCTCTTGAATTCAGGGTTCTCAACATCCAGAACAGCTGGGAAGATCCTCGCTGTTGTGCGGTTGGTCTGCAGATATATGCCACACAATAAACCATCAGACATGGACACAATTTACATCAAAATTTCTTGAAATCATAGTTCTCGTAAACATATCAATAGTATGCTTTCTCATTATTTTGACATTGAAATTATTACAATGTTCAACAATTACCCTGAACTAAAAGAAAAGGATGCAGAGCTGACAACACTATTAAATGTTAACTGCAAGAAACACTTTTACCTCAATGATGACATGCATGTCGAATTC
>BCLG01002063.1:0-22177 GCA_001602295.1 Zoysia matrella
AAATTGGTGAAAAATTAGGATCGGGAATCTTGCAAGTAGGTATACACCTTGGTGTCATACCCATTGAGTGAATGGGAAGGGGCAGTTTAAACAGCCAGGTTTGCGTGCAAGTGAGACACAAGATAATATGAGCATTCTATTATGTTTTTTAATATAGGTTGATGCTATTCTTTTTAGAGTATTGAAAACACCATGGATAAGGAACTGTCTATGACAATTTATTAATTGTCATCACAGATTGGCAAATAGCCCATCCAGGCTTCAAATTGGGTCTAGATTAATAGATTAATTACCTTTGACAAACATCATAAAATAAAAAAGAAACATCGCATATTTGATATCATATTTAACCATAATAATTGATGAAAATACTATAATTGGCACATGATCATTAATGAAGCTTTAATTTATTTGATGACTACAAATTTTTAATTCTCATATATTGAACCAAGAAGTGTTTACATTTAGTATACCCCTCTGCCGTATACTCCCTCTGTCTCACTTTATAAATCATTTTGTGTGTAGGCACAAAATTAAGAAGAGGTGAAAAATGTGAAACGCACAAAATAAAGAGGAGAAAGATAGAGACGAAGCATTATTAAGAGAGAAAGATATATGGACAAGCGAGAACAACTTATAATTTTGAAAAGAAAAAAGTCCAAATCACTATTGTCACGTATGGCCGTTGTCCAAATAACCCCTTAACTTTTAGTTTATTCTATTTAACCATCGGTTTAAGAAACAAAGTCACTTTTCACCTTAATCAGATTTTTAATCCTGGTTTTGATGACTCACCTTGGGATTGTGCCACATTGGCAGATGATGTGGACATAAGCATTTATAGGTCAGTTACGAATTTAGAAACAGGGTTCTGAGTTGATATGAATACCTATTGACGGCACAATACAGAGCAGGCTCTCACGTGATTTAGGCGGGGAAAGCAAGAAGGAGGTGAGGCGGCCGTGCAGCTAACGTTTTCCATGGCACTGTGCCCACTGCAACTGCTAGCTATGTTGATTCACTGCGCTCTGATGTCCTCTGTCGCAGCTGCCATGGCCGACTTGCCCGCTCGTTGATGAAACTTCGGTGCTGCAGGCCCTGTCACGCCGCCATACGCGATCCGGCCGGCGCGCCCCTGTCACCACCACGGTGCTCTCACTTGTGCAGGCTGGGATGGACTATTGGACTCGTCCTAACGTTCATTCTGTTCAGTTCTGAGGTGAAATTTTCTAATCATCCAACTCAGCCATCCACATCACCTGCCTATGTGGCACAATCACAAAGTGAGTCATCAAATCAAAATTAAAAATCTGATTAAAGATAAAAAGTGATCTTGTTTCTTAAACCGATGTGGTTAAATAGACCAAACTAAAGGTTAGAGGGTTATCTGGACAATGGTCATAGGTGAGGGCAGTGATTTGGACGTTTTCCTTTTGAAAAACCGAACGAGTTCATGAGTGACATGTAATTTAGGATGGAGCATAGTAAACTATTGGGAAATTTGTATACATCACACATGTACAAAAATCCTTGTGTGTAGAACACTAGAAACACAATTGGGTTGTAGGAACCTTCCACAATCACAATGATCAAGAAATCAACAAACAACGGCAAGTTATGGGAGGTGAATAGTCACCTAGGCATGAAAAATGGCTACATTCTTCGACTGGGTAGTCAGAGGTTCTACCAGGAGAATTATGACAAAGGTAACACTTGTACCTTCAGTATCATAAAAAAACAGTGTGGCTTGCACATGCACGTGCGCACACACACACACACACATGACTATGTATCGCACCTAGGCTGTGATAAATTGTCACACCCTAGTCGGAAGATCGTAAATACTCAAGTCAGGTCACAATATCACAATATCGACGCATGATCACAAAATGTATCAAACACAAGACCACAAAAAGTTAGTCATATCACAAAGAGGCTAGTATTTTCATAATTTACAGAGAATCCCTTCTACTTCTTTTAGTAAGGAAAAGGACAAGGATGACAGGTCAAGTATCAAGGGATAGGAGAGGAAAATAGCCTCAATGAACAGATGCGACTATCAGATGGGCTATCTGCCTGGATTCAAAAGAAGATCAACACAAGCAAAATAGTAAAAAAAGACTTGCAAACACAACAGGATAGGATGAATTTACTTTTTTAATTTATCATGAATATGTATTGAAGTTCTGCTAAAGTATGACAAAAATGATATGCCAACAAGCTTACTATTTCCAATGCACAATAAGAAACCGATGTTTCCATTTGATGCCTTATAACTACTAAAAATACAATACCTGCATGCCATCACATGAGGAAACCAAACATGTATGGGCCTAGTGTGATTTATTGACGTTTAATTGTGTATCGTACATATGCACACATCAAAATCATTCTTTAAAACTCCAAATGAGCAGGAGTTCAAAGTTAGAAGTTGTTATGTATCCACCACAAATATGGACTGTTGGCTATGATTGCGACTCTTGCAGTAATTGACATCATTCTTCTGCAAGGCAATTGGACTCTTGGAACCCCTCATGATCATGCTGAAGACCTCAATGAATAGTACAACATTTTGGAAGGTGTGTGTTTCTCAGCACAAATGCCACTACAGGTTTGGGTTGGAAGAGGTTCTACCAGGAGAATGAAATAAGCTATGGGCGACATGTGCACCTTCCACATTGTTTGCGACAGATTGTGGCATGCCATCATCGCACCATCCATAAGCTAGAGAGCACACGATCCATCACTATAATTATGACTTTCATTGAAACATTGGATTTGTGTTTGAAATGTGTAAAGATTGTCAGCAAGTTATCATACCACACTATTCTGTGCTTACTCTCTTGCTCACTCTGTTTCTAAATTTTTGTTGCAGTTGATTTTTAGTGTTATATTTTACCATGTGTCTTATTAAAATATAGTTCAAATGTGTAAAATTAAGTCTTGATTCAAATAACTTAATAATAAATCAAATCACACCAAAATATATAATATACATTTATTGTAATTTTTTAAATATGACAAATAGTCAAAGATTATGCTAGAAGTAAATATCGAAACAATTTAAGAACAGAGGGAGTAAGTTGAACAATTATGAGAAGAGAATATGGCCGGTTTCTTTAATTAGGTCCTATTGGAATCTATTGGAATGTAGGAATTTTTTTTTTATAAAATTAAATTGGTTCCTGTACAAATTTTATGAGATTCCTGCGTTCCTAACACGGCCTTAATATTTTTGTTTTTATGATTTTGAAAGTTATTTGCTTATTAGCTTGTGTTACCTGAGAAGTAAATTTTAGTGTCTCATGTGTTCTCGACACATGGGGAAATTGACTTTTCTGGTAGAGCCGTATATAGTACATTAAATATAATAGAGCTCGGTAGGTGTATTTAATTCTGTAGAGATGTATATGAACTCTTGACTATTGCGATAGAAACTCTTGCAGTATTTGGCATCGTTCTTTCAAGGCAATTGGACTCTTGGGACCCCGCACGATCATGCTGAAGACCTCAATGAATAGCATGACATCTTGGAAGGTGTGTGTAAACTGCCACCATGTTACGGGTTTGGGCTGGAAGAGGTTCTATCAGGTGAATAAATATAAGATGTGGGTGATGTGTGGACCTTCCGACAGCTTATGGCAATGCAGTCATCATACCATCCATAGGCTAGAGAGCACCAGGGTTTAATACTCTATTTTAAACCGCTAAAACCGGTCGGGATCGGTTTAACGAAAACTACGAAAACCGATCGAAAATCGTTCCAAATCAAAAATTCAAAATTTGAACAAACTGCTACAGTAAATCAGTCGGTTTCTTCGGTTTTTACGGTTTCAGATTTCAAAATTTGAAGCCCACCGGTTTCACCGGTTTATCGACCGGTTTTACTGGTTTTTGGTATTCCGAATTTTTTCAAATTTTTAAAAAAATTTTAAATTTTTTTTAAAAAAATCAGACCGAACTAATTTCACCGAAAACCGTGAAAACCGACCGGTTTGGAGCGGTTTTGTAAACCTTGGGGAGCACACAATCCATCACTAGTTATTTATGACTTTCATTGAAACACTGGCTTGTGTTTGGAATGTGTAAATGTTGTCGCCCGTTATCATACAACATATTATGTGCTTACAGCATCTATTTCTAAATTGTTATCGTTGTTGGCTTAGCATTATTTTTGACCATTCATCTTACTAAATAAATAGTTCAATGTGTAAAATTTTAAGTCTTGATTCAAATAAATTAAATTAAGCATATTTCTCATAATTTTTAATAAGACAAATACTCAAGGTTATATTAGATGTAGACAACAAAACAATTTTGGAAGGAAGAGTGCAAGTTGAACGGTTATGAGAAGTGAATATGGCAGATTTCCTCAGTTTATATTTTTGTTTTTATGATTTTGAATGTTATTTCTTTAATGGCACCTGTTACTAAAAAAGTAAATTTCAGTGTTCCATGTGTTCTCGACACATGGGGAAATTGAATTTCTGGACATATATAGTACAATAAATAGGATAGAATTAGGGATGAAAATGAACGGGAATGATAGGAAAAACATCCAAATTATTTTCTTTTTCATATATTTTTATCCAAACGAAAAGAAAAGTCAGACTCCGAATATGGAATCGGAATATTCGAAATTCAAAAACTCGTAACATCAGAACAAAAAATATATTGATAACGATCGGAAAATGATAAATCAAATCGGAAATACATAAATATCAACCTCAATTTCACATGCAAAAACTCACATAGTCACGTATATTAACTAGCACAATATAATTCTACTATAATATTTTAATGTCCATTGACAAACGTTAATTAAAAGGATATGATGCATAATTATTTATCAAAGTTGTATAAATTTTCACGCAGCCACAAGTATTACTTAAAAGGAAAACAACGAGTTGTTTTTTTATCGGAGGAAAACGAGGAGCCTGCCAGTCGCCACTGGAGAACGGAGATCGTGAGCAGCATCGGTACGCTTGGGCGATGGCCTGATGCTGCGTGGGCCGCGCCTTAGCCTGCCTAATGAGCGGTGCAGCCTGGGCCGCGCCAGCTGGCTGCACCTGTCAGCTGGGCTTGTTGGGCTGTGTTGGGTGGGCTGTTCCGATTTGCTGAATTCTGAAAAAATATGGTAATATTCCAAATCAAATGTGGTAACAAAAAATATGATCAAAATATTGTCCAAATCATTTCCTATTTCGATTCCAACCACTCTGAACTCATTTCATTCCGATTCCGAGTATACTCCGAATATTTGGGAAATGCTCGGAACAGATTCGGTTTGGAACCGAAAAGGATTTTACCATGCCATTTTCACCCTAGAGGAGTCGGCAGGTGCAGAAGCTCAACCTCAAAATCTTCCCATATGCTCCTCGATTTATATTATATTTTGATATAAGTTCTATAAATTATTCAGTATTCTGTAATTACATTAAGTCTCTGGCGTCTATGCACAGATTCAATTGCTGGATACCTATTTCTCTTGTCCTTTTTTAATTTTCTATATGTTTTCTAGGAGCTCCTTTATAATAGTTTGTACACCTCAACCATGCATGATTGGTCAAATAAGCACGACAATGAAAAAAATGAAAATTGTCAGACAAGTTATGCCACCAAGTTAGTGTTTGATAATACTTACTAAAGATATGGAAGAATTGTAGTAGTTATGAACGAATTATAGACCCCTTTAACATAGCTCTCAGCTTTTAATTCTCATACAAAATAAAAAAAAACCTCTACCAAACGTGTTTTTTAAGAAAAGCGATTCATTCTGTGAAGTGGTTCTTTGAAATAAATAAAAAAGCTGAAAGATAAAAAACTACTTCTGACTTCACAGAAGATTCTTATTCCTAATTCTAAAAATTTATTCTAGAAAATCAAATAAAATTAAATAAAATTACTTTCAGCTACAAAATCACTTCATTGAAAAATCAAAAGTGAATCAAAGAATCAAGATCAGAACAGAAAATCAAGATCAAAACAGAAGTGAATCCAAAAAATCAAAGAGCTAAGCTCTACCAAAAGGACCCTGTATATAGCCATCTATCGGTCACAAGGTGCCCTCTGTAGCACCAGAAAGGAATGCTGTACAGCTACTCAGAATATTTTGGTACAAATAATCAGAGGAACTCCCTGAACTAACGAGGTTGTTGAGTTCACGAACTAATTTGGTGATGTTCTCCTCCTTCAAGCGACCAGCGTTTCGTGTCAGAAGATTGAGCCAAGAAATGGAGGACGCGCTGCGTATCTTGCTCTCCTGAAAGCTGCCGATGCATGAGATTGCTGCCATTGTGTCCCCATGTATCAGTTTCAGACAAAATCTTTCCATTATGAGTGGGGCAGGTGGAACCCGGCTATGATGGCACAGATAGTGCCATACATCATCCAGCAATTGTTCCTGTATAATAGTGAACAACATAGAAGTTGATTTAGAAAGCAGATTGACAGAAAAAATGTTCAGATTAGTATATTATTGCAAGTGACTATTGCTGATGTAAATAGAAATATAAGCGAAGTGCACCTGTAACTCGCACAAAAACTAGAACATGCAAACATGGGTGCGCAAAAGATGAGAACTGGCTTTAGCACTGTCATGCAACTCTTGCACTTAAAAATTTTCTTTCAGGTCCTAGAAACTAACTAGCATTGTTGTTCTCCAGAATGTCTTGAATTAGCATTTACTTCCAGATGTGGGCTCAGTACTTGCGTAGTCAAAAAAGTAAATGCAATTACATAGCCCGAAACTGAACTGAAGAAATTATGTATGCAGTCACAATTATTATGATCAATTATCATATCGAATCCCAACCATACATGTAAGATGACAACAGGATTCTCCCACCATCATGACAGATATGAACCAAACAGGTAACCACTTTTTATATACTCTTACAAAGTATACAAAGAATGGGTTATAAAGGCTTGGGCACATAAGTACCTTTCCGTTCCTGTAAGCATTGAGCACCATACGGAGGTGCCTTCGTTCATCGAAGTGGTACCCATTTGATAGCATTTCGCGAAATGCATATTCAAAGTCATCCCACCTATTTGCTTCAGCACAGGCCTCCATGAAAGTATTGAAAGTGAACTTGTCAGCAATTGCACTTTTATTTGAATCCACTTTGCTTCTTATCCTGCCATTCAGAATATTGTGTAGTAGACCTTTCGCATCTTCAAACATTCCATGTTCAAGATATGACTTCAGCATGATGTTGCAAGTCACATTATTAGGTGAACAGTAGTTACACATTTCATTGAATATATATTTAGCATTTTCCATGCTTCCATTGTCTATGCAAGTTTGAATGAGCCCAGTGTAGGTGACAACCAGTGGTTTGTTAGCAACATTGCATATCTTCGGAACCTGCAATGTAGTTGTCATCTAACAAAAGTTAGTGAGAAGTCTGAAGGCATAAAACAATATGCCTTCATCAGCTTCTAACTAGAGTCATGAGCATAACAAGATGAAATATTAACGACATCATCAGTTACGTCTAGTTAATAGTACCATATTAACATTTCATTAAGCACAAACCTGGAGAAGAGCTTCTTTGTACCGGCCTCCACTGCAAAGGCACCGAGCGAGATCATAATAGAGACTAGCAGAACCAACAATTCCACGACTTTCCATATCCTTTACAGCCATCACTGCTTCATCAATCTTTCCTTCTCTCCATAGTGCATTTATAAGAGCTTCAAACAGCAGCAAGTGTGGGATGTCAATTGTCAACTATACTTTGCCACAAATTGAAGTCAACCAACAGGTATTACCTTTATAATTCAGAGCACCGGGCATGGAAGACTTCTCCACTTTATTGAAGAACTCATACACCAAATTGTACTTGCCACAGGCAAGCATCACCTGAACTAAAGATTTTTTTTTTAAAAAAAAAGGACTAAAAATGGAATACACCACATAAAGAACAAAGCCAAATTCCAAAAAAAAAAAAAAAATCATTGAAAAGATGACAGTACACTACTATAAAAATCAGACGAGCCAATAAGTAGTGCCATAGTGAACTATTTAGTTATCTTCAAGAAAATACTAAAAAGATTAGCAAAATGTCAGTTCATGCCATGGTCAGATAATTAGGGCCATATAATGGAGAAAGTAGCAGCACCACACCTCCCTAGGGCCAGTGTGGTGGTTCACATCAAGTGGGTCAGTTTGTTACTTTATTGATGAGAATAGAGAGAGTTGTTTTTTTATTTCACTAATCTTGGACATTCGTTTCTTATAAGTCATATCAACTCATCCATTTATAGGTGAGTGCTAGGGGTATAAAATAGACACTACAAGATTAACCTCCAAACCTCTTTTGTTAAAAATAAAATAAACTAAAGTTTTCAAAATCCCCTCCACTTTTAGAAAACTAGTTCATTTTTTTGAACTAAAAAGGTTCGGAGGGTAACCTTAGGTGCACATATTTACAGCCTTAGTGAGTACCATATCCATTTAGATTAAGCAGGAAATATATCTGAGTTCCTAGTATCATATCTATCCATGCCCTTGCGGTGCGCCTGCCACCGGTTGGCACCATTGCTCACTTTAGATCAGGGCCATAAAGATTGGTTCATAAAAGTTCAAGACAACATCTTGAGAGGCAGAGCATGAGAACTGAATTATGTAACATCGAGGTTAACATACCTCCATTACAAGACCATATGTTGTATTTGTTGGCCGAATATTCTTCTCTTTCAACTGTTGCAACACCCAAAATGCTCCTTCCCATTGCTTTTGTTGCACACAAGCATTCAAAACCTGTAGAGCATATATGCAGTTACATACCAATGTAGACCAAACGAACAATAGATTTAAAGATGCATGTTTCATTGTTTATCCAATCCATTAATCCAAACACATATGCAATGGGCCACATATGACTCACTGCATTGTATACAATGAGGTCTGGTTCTAGACGAGGATCCCAATTTTGAAGAGAACCCACTTTAAACTTCTTCCTAGGTGGAGAACGCATGCAGTCAATTACATCGAATAGCTCTTTCATAAGACCAGCTTGACCAAGAGTTACAGCAATACAATGATAAGCTGCCATGTCAGGGTACAAACATAATTGATTCTGCAAATGAAATAAAGGGATGACAAAAATAAGGCCATCAATCTCCACATCCATAAGGCAAATACGAGCACAATATACCTGCATGGTGTAAAATATGTTCAATGCCTCGAAAGGCCTCTTTGCCTTGCCAAGAACATCAAGAACTGTTGTATAAATATACCTAGATAAGAAAGAAAACTTTATGAACATCAGATGCAGTGTGTGTTCTAAACATTATCTTAATGAAAACATACTGTTGACACATTTTTCAAAAGAACTATACGACCATGGAACTATTTTACCTGCTTTTGTAGGACTGGAATCTTTCACGCGACTCAAGCCATTCAACAACTTGCAAAACACGTTTCCAGTTTCCAAATCGACCCAACATTTGCACAATCCTTAGGATGGAGTGATCAGAGAATTTTATTTTTGCATCATGAATAATTTTGGAGAATTTCCACTCCGGAGCATTGACATCTGTAGCATTCAGCCTTCGAAAAATGAAGAAGCATAAGAAGTTAACAGAGATAATGGGGCTCCATACTTGTTTCTGAAGAAAATGCATAAAAATCACAGTTCAATTAAAAGTTCCATATTGGATGATTCAAATAAATGTGTCGTAACATTATATTGCATGCCCTAAGGATCATGACTGTAAATAATAGCTTCTTGATGATTTTTGAGCAGGAACGAGCTGTTGACAGTCTCACTCTTCCTTTTTATGATTCTACTGGTGCATCACAATTCAGGCACTTATTATAGCCAAAAAGCAAAGAACAGCAGAAATATGAACACTGATTTAGCTACAAGCTCAGCAAAATCAAAGACAGTATCTAACAAAAAAGTTATTTTTCCTTGTTTTACTGCGAAATAAATTATCAAGCAGGTTAGCTTGATCTCAATTTGATGCCAGTGATGAGGGAAAAATATAAAACCAATCATTACAAATAGTTCTTCATTCTTTCAAGTTAATCCAAAGAGCAGTTTAAAGCCAAGTTAAATAAAATGGATTGGAATTGCAAAGAAAGGTAATTCTCATGTAAATACATACGAACTTCCTTGAAGGTTCAGTTAGTGCAAATTAGACGAGGATTTTTTGTTCGACTTATGTGAAAACAGAACCAATGCTTTTCAAGCATTTCGACAAAACCTAGCATGTAAGCCGCTTACCGACTAGCTAACATCTGAATTCTCTCTTCCATTTCCGTTCGAAGAATCCGTGGCCTGTTTCTGACATCAGTGAATACCTCAAATGTCTTGAAAGCAGCTCTATCATCAAATTCTGTAGATTTTGCATCTCTCCTAGAAAACTTCCCCATTTTGACATTTTCTCCTCTCCTCCTGTGAATTATCTCAGGTTTATCATACTTCAAACTATCACTTGAACAGCCATTTCGCCGAGGCATTGTTTCCAAATGTCCATATTGTTTGCTTAGAGTAGGTTTCTTACCGTCCATGTCATCCTCTCCAAACCTTTGTGCTACAAAGTTTCTCCCCAAACTTTGTACTCTTTTCTGGTTTCTATTAAGGTTACTGTCAAGACTGATTTCATTATCAGAAAATGTTGTATCTCTGGGATATTTAAAGTTATGCTTATTCATATTGCTTGCGATAGAAAAACCTTCCTTTTTCTTTGACAAGACGCTGGTACTTGGAGGGGTAGAAGTTCGAGATAAAGCAAAAGCTTCAATTTCCCTTCCCTGAAAATCGTTGTTTGCACTGGACTGAACTTGCTTGTCCCTCGCTGATTGATGAACAGTCATCTCACCTCTAGTATCTTTAGCCTTCCATTGTGATGCGAACTGCCTATTCCCTCCAATTCCTCTTGTATCGTCACGAACTATTGTTTTCTGAATATATTCTTCAACTTCTCCCTGCTTGTCGCGGCTGTTTTCAGCATCACCTTGTGCTATTTTCTCCACGTGGCCAGTAACATTCTTTTGACTCACATTCTTCATCGACCCTCTACCCCTGACACTCCCTCTGTCCATCTGAGGGCCCCTTCTCCTCCCAAATGATTTACTCCTTGCATCACCAGACCTCTGGCCTTCTCGTCTGCCACCATCGCTTGTGAACCTTTTCATCGAGCTTCGGCCATCCGAATCGACGCCCTGTAAATTCTGGCTTCTGTCCAACTTCACCGACTCCATGATCTTCACATAGTCAGTAAAGGTCGGGCTGAACGTCAGCTCCTTCTCGATGTGCCGCAGCTCTGACGATCCAGAGCCGGCCTCGCCAGTAGTCAGAGCACTGACACTTCTTGAATCAAGAATCCGCCCTCTCTTCCTCGCCAGGCCCCATTGCACCGGCAACACCGAGAAGCTCCTCCCAGGGACCACGAGCCCTCTAACTGAGCTCGAACCAGACTGCGAGGTGGGAATGAAAGTTCCGCAGCAGCTCAAGTTGAGCATCCCCATGCTCGCATTCGGCGCAGGGGCGGATCTACCAATAGGGAAAGGTAGGGCGGCCGCCATACCTAAGTGAACTGTTTAACCTAGAGTCGGCGCGCGGGGCGGAGTGACGGCGCGGATCGAGACTGGGCAACGTGCTGCTCTGGCCGGCGTGTGGCTGGGGACTAGATTCCGCCGCCGTCGGGGGGCGCAGGGGACCGGAGCAGCCCCGGGCACGCGCGAGCTATCGTGGTGATAAGAGAGGACGATTGGGGATTATAAATAATACCGGTGACGAATAATTTTTATAGATTTAATTAATTTTTAAATTTAATATTTATCTTTTTAAATTTATTATAAGTAATATTTTATAATATATATTAAAATTATATTTTTATAATATATATTAAAATTATTTAATATTTATATAAATTATTAATAAAAATATATTTTATTAAATTAAATGAACACTTATTTTGAGATGAAAAGAAGAGAATGGAGAAGATAGTGTGGGCGATAGGATAAAAAATATGAGTAATCGGCAACGGTAATGTAATAATAATATAACCATAATGGTAACAGTAATGAGTAAATCTAAGATTTGTTTGGTTTAATTAAGTAACGGTAACACATGGTAGAATTGGTATAAACGCAATGAGAGGTCACGAGCAGCGTCGGAGGCCACGAGCGAGAGGCTAGCAGCGGGCGTCATGAGGTTGATGAGAGCCGCGGTGGAGGACTCCCAGCGGTGTCGAACGCCACGAGCGAGAGGTGGGCGGCGAGGTGGTGGCGTTGGCACGGAGGGGGGGCACGGTGAGTGAGGTGGTGGCACGGCGCGGCGCGGTGGGAGAGGTGGCGGCGCAGCGTGGCTGGCGAGGCAGCGCAGCGCAGCGACAGCGCGATGAGTGAGGTGATGGCGCGGTGAGGTGGAGGCGCGGCGGCGCGAACGAGGTGGAGGCCAGCGTCGAGCAGTGATGCACGCCTTGCTGCTGCCGGTTCAAAGATGGGTTGGAATCTGATAAAGGTGAGTTGAGAGGTGTAATGATTTTTTATAGGCTGTAATCAAATTACGGAGGCATCTGATTACGGAACGACTAAAACACACACAATCAAATCTAATCAAATTACGTTGCATTAAACCGAACTAAACAGCACCATAGCTTCTAAAGCGTCTAAAACTAATATATTTTACCTTTGCTTTGGATTTATATAGTTTTGTCACTTTCTTAATTCCTGCGTTTTCTACACTCCTCTATTTTTCATTCCTTCGTTTCAAATAGGGCCTTATAGTTTTGTGGTTGACAATAGCAGAGCAAAAAGATGTCAGGGAAAACAAGTGCTTCAAATTTATAAATTATATACTCGTATTTTAATTATTTTGATGATAAAATAAAGGGTCATTTGTGTTTCAGCCATAAAATTGAAGCCTAATTGTGATATAGCTATGAATTTTTAAATTTTGTGATTCAACCATATATTTTCTTTCAAACGAACCATAGTAATAGCACAAAGCTGTTAAGTAGTGCTAACGATGCTAACTTTGGTGTAAAAAAACTGAAATATCCTTTGTGATTATACAAAGTTTTGATAATTTAGTTGTGCTTCTACCATGATTTTGACATTATATGAAGGGTCAATTTCTTATTAGCCATTAAAAAACTTTTGATTCCTTATCAGCCACTCAAAATTTTAAATTTTTTTATCAATCATTGATGTTAATTTTTTTTTTCTTATTCACCGCTCTTATATTTTTAGAGGGTTGAAAAAAAACTTGTTTGTCCCTTCAACCATTTTTTTAACTAAATGTCCTCATTTCCCATTTTACTAGAATGGTTATAGGTATCAACCATATCTCACAAATTCATATTATGACACACAAGCTTAAAAGAAAATAAAATGGGTCAAATTAAATTTTAAATTTGAATTGTAACCCAAAACCAAACAACATTCACTAAAATGAGTAGCGATAAAATTTAGCAAAAATTGGAAGAAGGCAAAAAGGAAAGAAAATTGGTGAATAAAGAAAAAAAATTAATGTCAGTGGTCGATAAGAAAATTCAAAATTTTAAGTGTCTGATAGGAAACTAAAGTTTTTTGGATGATTAATAAGGAATTTACACTTATATGAACATACTTACGTGAATTTGGACAAAATTTTTTTTGATTTGTGTTCAAAATTGGAAATCCGGATAGAATTTCACTTATTTTTTTTTAAAAAAATTAAAATTCTGTGTCGCACGATGCGAGGCGCCTGCATGCGTTCCAGCCTGGCTCGCTTGGGAGAACCAGGCTCCAACTGGCCTGTCTCGCTGCATACAGAAGTTGCAGTGATTGGAGGCTCGTTTTTCTTTATCCTAGCTGCATGGAGAAGATGATTGGTTGCTTGCATATCGACGAGGGAAGGTTTTTTCTGTGTCTGTGCACTAGTCTCGATGCTGCCGCAGTGTATGATGCGAGCCAGGCCCAGGTCCCGTGGAAACGAATTTCTTCCACGGATTTGCTGAGCCAGGCTTAGCAGGCACTTTTGCAGCTGCCGAGACAGGCCCAGTTGAAGGCGCAGGAAACCAAACAAAGCAAGCACGCATCCACACAGCCAGACAGAGTTGAATGCAACAAACCAACCGCCCCCCAGCTGCATGCATGCTTCGTCGCGCGGGAGGCCATGCCCTCAGCGAGTCTGGCAGCAAGTTGTCGCTTGGGGCCTTCGATCGGTATCCATGTGCCATCCTCAAGCTTAATTACATCAAACATATTTTACTCTCGCAATCTGATTTGTCGATGTGGCACCAGCAACAAATCATGATTGATTCGTGTTCAGTTCATGGACAAGTCATCTATCCAACATTGTTAATTTGCGTTCTGTTCAAGGAACACTACCTGTGTTGTTATACTATATATACACTAAATAAATCTGATATGACCTTATGTGTACAACGATCCTTGTGGGCCTTGGGACTTAGGAGTGTTTTGTGCATGTAACATTTCCTACTTGATGACTATTTCACCTCGATAAACGTTAGGGGAGTATAAATAGATCATAGTGTCTTTTCTTTCTTTGGTCTCTCTGAAGCCCCAAATACGTCCATAAAAGATGGACAGAGGGAGTTATTGACGCAAAAATCAGATCTGAGCCAACACACTGCGAGAACGTCAGTGCTTCTTCAACACCGGGTTTAGACAGCATCTAGACAACCCGTTTTAAGAGGGACCCTGTTGAAAAAGGATCGTTTTAGAGTTAATCCGGGCTCAGTCAGGCCAGCCGGATCGCCTTTAAATATTGTCGAGACGAAGAAAAAATAGCAGGAGGATGAAGTAAAGGAATTAGAGTTTGAAGAAGAACGAAATGTAAAGACAAATTGTTTTGATCGATTGGGATAATCCTTAATCGGTCATGGGCCTCTGTTTTATATAGAAGAGATGGTTTTATTTCGTAAGGCAACTAATCCCATAAGTTAGGAAAGAAATTAGAATTAATCAGCTAATTTTTTTTTAAATCCGTATTACCGAAGTCTTCAGTAAAGTGCTGGACACTCAGGTGATCGAAGTCTCTGGTAAAACGCTGGAGGTTCCGTCATGTAATTTCGAGACCCAATTCATACTCAGAACTAATATCTTCGGACATTCAAGTGTTGATATTTGAATTCTTCAAGCGAGTTAAGCACCTTAGGCACAAAGAGGCACAGACAACCGAACCCATTTAGCGCGTTTGAGCACATTAGGTGTTTGCGGCACGTTGTCCCTGAGTGAAAAAGAGGATGCCGTGGGTCTCTTTTACAGTGCGTTGAGCACTTCGAGTGTTCGGGCATTGAGCCCATTGTGTGCGTTAAACACATCAGACATTTGTTGCTTCTTCTCGAAGCGATAGCTGTTCGGACATTAAGTCCTTTGCGTGCGTTAAGCACATTGGATATTTTGCCGCTTCTCCTCGGAATGATAGTTGTTCGGCCCTTTGAGGTTTTTTTTTAAAAAGCTTTGTCGATTCGAATTTCAATAACTACCACTGCTATGTCTTTATTAAGGCTCGACACCGAGAGAAAGTTTTTCCACAATCTCAGCGCTGTTCTCCATTTCTTCTTTGCAATCCAAGTATCGTCACTTGAGCGACACTCTCCGCCACCCTCAAATCATTTTCTAGGTTATGTCCTCGCCCAGACATTCAAAATCTGGTAGTTCTTTCATGTCTCCTCCTCCGGCTCGCAGTGTCATAGCCTCTGGCTAAATGCTCGAACCCGAGAGGGCTCACCAGACACTCCGACAACGTGCCAGACACTCTGGTGGGCTAAGTGTCCGAACCCGAGAGCACTCACTAGACATCCCAGCAACGTGCCGGATACTCCGGTGGACTAAGTGCCCGAAATTTGAGAGAGCTACCGGACACTTCGACAACATACTAGATACTTCGGTGGCCCTATGATTTTTAGGTGTCAACATATACCCCATGTTTTTTTCGTGAAGTTTCTACACCATAAAATATTTAAGTACCCAAAAACCTCTAAGAGCGATAGTTTTTTTTTTTGACTCATTGGCCATTATATTCAATTTTAGCAACGATGTTCTTCACATCGACCACTTTTCTCTTACACCTCTTGCCATACACTTAGATGATACTTTTACAAGTATCGGTCATTAAGGGTCTTAGGTAATGATTCTTTGCAAACATCTTCTAACATGTATGCGTTTTCAACGATGACTTTTACTATTCGGAACGATGACTTTTACTATTCGGTATGACCTTTCTCAACTAGAAGGTCATTTTCCAAACTTGTTGCTTCTTTAACCTATGGGCAGAATAGTTTTCCAAACCAATTCGGCCACCTAAAAAGTTTTGACTTTCAACTTCTTATTGTAGGCTCTAACAACTCTAGTTTTGTCTCTCTCAATTTCTTTAAAAGCATTTAAATACTTATCCATGAGATATTGTCTAGAATTAGAGTTCCATACTCATCGGTGGATAAATAATTTTGTTTGGCTAACCTTAGAGCTCCTTGATTTTTCTCGACGAGTAAAACAGCCTCTTACCCATACACAAGTTCATAGTGCGTTACCTTAGTTGCCTCATGCCTAGATATCCGATAAACCCACAATGCTTCTGATAAGACTTCATGCCATCTTTTAGGATGGTCTTCTATATTTTTCTTGATGAGCTTAATCAATGTTTTGTGACTAGACTCGACCTGATATTGGCCTGAGGTATAATATAGAGATGAATTGAGTATCTTAATTCTGCAGTATTTGACAAACTTTTTAACATGACCAGACGTAAAGTACCCTGATCAGTAGTCAAAGTTTGAGGTATACCGAGCCTATGAATAATATACTCGATAAGAAACTCAATTACCTTTTTGTGCGTCATGTTCTTGAGAGCCACCGTTTCGGTCTATTTGGTGAAGTAATCTGTTGCAACCAATATGAAACGATGTCCCTTCGAAGATGAAAGATGTATTTATCCTATGAAGTCTAATCCCCATCTTTGAAATGGCAATAGTTTTATGATAGGGTTCATCGTGGCTGCGAGTACCAATTGAATATTTTTAAATCTTTGACACTCTTCGCATCCTTTGTAGTAGCGGTAGCAATCGACAATTATGGTTGGCCAATAAAACCTGACTCTCTTTAACAACCATTTTATTTTTAGAGCCGAATGATGCATACCACAAATGCTTTTATGAACTTCTCCTATAGCTACTCTAGCCTCATCATCACCCAAATATTTCAAAAACAAATCATCCCCCGTTCGATGATACAAGTCACTATTGATCAAAGTATACTTAAAAATCACACGTCGAACCTTCCTATCTACATTTTAAGTTGAGCTACGAATATATAAAATTATGAGTGACTTCCAATCAAATGATTCGGTATTATCATAGTTTGACGTGTTAGTGTCCGAACGGTCTAATTTTAACACCTCGAGCATCGATTTTTTATTGACTGAAAATCTACTTTTACCAACATTGTAACCCGATGCTTGTTGAGCCAACTCGTTGGCTTTACTGTTTTTTAGCCTAGACACATGATATTGTTAAATTCATCTATTCTTCTAATGATGTCTAGACACTTGTATAAGATAATATTCAATGATCCGTCTAAGCATTAAAAAATTTCAAAAATTTATTTTACTATTAACAACGAATCACCGAAAGCCTTTACATACTTAACCCCATAGACTACCATATCTCTAAACTGAACAACAATGCTTCATATTCGATTTGGTTATTGGTGCAATCATACTCTAATCGGTTTGAGAACTCAAAGTGTACATCATGAAAAAATACTAAAATCACGTTAACACTTTGACCCTCTTTACAAACCGATCCATCAAAATATAACTTCTAAAAGGTAAAAGCAACATAAACAACATATAAATCATGTTTTAAATCAATTCGATGTTCAACAATAAAATTAACAACAATTTAGTCTTTAATGGATTTCAACGATTCATAAGCGAAATAATATTCAATCAATACGTAAATCTATTTACCAAATCTACCACTAAAAATCGACCTACACAACATATGTTTAATAACATCGGTTTAACAAACAACCACACAAGTGCTAGATATGTTTAATAATATCGGTTTAATAACGTAGTACGTGCGACCACGCAAATATTTTTGAAAAATGTAACCAGCTATAGGATATTATAATTAAAACACAACCCTGACCATAAACATGAACTGAAAATACTTTGCGGAGTCCTATACAGATTACTGACGTGCGATATCGACTTGCCACAGCGAAGTTTTGACGACGTTGAAGGTGCAGATATCGCCCACCTTCAGTTTGTTCTCCTCGTAGAATTTCTTCCAGCCGGACCCGAGGTGGTAGCTGCCGTTCGCTGCCGTGAGACCGCAGACCGGCCATGATCTGGCGCCGTTGATTGAGGTCTTGAGCGTGATTGTGCTGGATTCAGTCAAACCAATCTGAAAGCAGAAAGTGGGTGCCAATGACTGCAATAATGAGAATAACACTGTTTAGGCTTCTGATGTGTAATGGTTTATCATTCAAATATGAAGGCACATGTGTTTTATGAATATTTAAAATACCAACAAATAGCTTTCGATTTTTATGGTTATCCATTCCCCCAAAGTGAGACTAAAGCTTATCAATTCGATATATGATGATATGGTATCGTTGCTGACAGTAAATCTAATGAGTTCATGCTTCCCCATCCAATTGTATGAACAAGGGAATGGATGTGCTTACAAGACATTTCTTAAGTGAGTTTGGTGTGATCTGCTTCTGTATCCAAGATGGCGGCCCAATCTCATAGACAGATCTTGTGTATAGTGATGCTTTGCTCAAAACACTATTGGAGTATTTTGGTCTTCTAGCTCTATCACAAATGGGGTTTTTATACTTGCTGTCACCCTCCCTGCTAGAAGAACATTGTGACTCCTTTCTCTTTTGTGTTCCTGTAAATATTGGTGTTTGACAAATGAAAAAAGCCAATGTGCATCAGTTTTAACTCAGTGTCCACTGATCGAGTTGCAGAATCCAGAATTTCAGGAACTGAGATGTCGATGCGATGCTTACGGTGCGTAATGACGACATGCCACAATGTAGGTTGAATGATATTGAAGGTGCATAGGTCCCCTTTCTTCAACTTGTTATCCTGACAAAATATCTTCCACCCCTCTCCAAGAAGATAGCAAACTTTTTTGTACGCGAGACCGCGCACCTGCCATGACCTGGTGCTGTTCGTTGCAACCTTGAGTGTAGTTATGCAGGATTTCCGGAATCCAATTGAGTCGCAGAATTTCACTGGCAAAGACTAAAAGACTGATCAAATTGAGTCAGTGAATGAAAACCGGCTTAAGAAATTCCAAACTCGACTTAGAAGAGATCATATTCTATTTAATGTTTTCCTGCTGAAATATAAGTTAGTATATCCAGAAAGGAAGGCATGTTCGTTTTGAGAAGACATTGTGCTTACAAGAATTTTCTCGAGCATGTACGTGGTTATCTCCTTCGTTATCCAAGACGGTGGACCAATCTGGTAGTCAGGTTGCTTCTGTGCTGACGTCTTATTCAAAGATTTCATGCAACTTTTCAGCCTGCTATTTTCTTCGCTGCTGGACCTCTCATCGCTGCTTTTACGTTTCCTGGTTGGAGAAGGTGATTCCGATAGCTTTGCAGTATCTGTCCCTGAGGAGCACACAAAAATATGAAAAAAATTCAGATTTATAGCATATTTGATCAAATGTCAATAATTTATTTGCTCACTTTGTTGAACTCCAGTGTTCTGGTTCTTCAGGTCTTTCTGGCCTCCATTGAGCCCAAAAGCTTTAAATCGGAACACCATATTCCCTTCATATCTCAAAAGCACAATGTCACCTTCAGAGATGCCGTGAGATGTTAGAAACTGTGACCAGCCATCTGCGAAGAATACGCCTGATTGATCTTTCTCGAGCACGATCCGCCAAAATTTGCCGAGGGGGCTGACGAGGATGGAGATGCAGAAGATGTTCAGATACTCTTCCGTGACATAATCTTTTAGAAACTTAGCAGGTATTATCTGCGAAAATGCATATATGAAAGTTAAAGTGTGCATAA
Source organism: Zoysia matrella (assembly GCA_001602295.1). Classification (NCBI taxonomy): domain Eukaryota; kingdom Viridiplantae; phylum Streptophyta; class Magnoliopsida; order Poales; family Poaceae; genus Zoysia; species Zoysia matrella. The sequence goes on from BCLG01002063.1 coordinate 20,015, forward strand.
ATCTGAAGTCCGAAAATACTAAACAACATACTGTATTAGGAATGACAAGGGAAACATAGTATCAGAAAGTATTTGCAGACCATCTTTTCCGTGGAATCCTTACGAATAAGTCTGATGAACTGCGGTTTGCAGGAAGCCTGTTTTCTGCCTCTGGACGCCATAACTGAAGAAGAGTTTCACAACTTTAAATTAAGACTTAAAATGACAGTAACTGACAAGATTAGTATAATATGGACGTTTGGAAGGCAGCAGAAATACACCATGGGCGACAACCAGTCAAACTGATAGTTATGTCATAAATTCACCAAAAATTCAGTGGCGTCCAGCAGGTATTTCAACGCTGCCAAAGTACACTGCCCACTAAAAAATAAGCCAAATACAGAGAAAGAATTCAGAGGGACTACTGCCCACTAAAAAAAAGACATTTTGGGACGAGGGAGTAATATTTTTGCAGGAACGAAACTCGTAGCTTTATTAAGGAAAGAAAAATGCACGATCTACAAATACTCCAGGAAAATACTTGCCTCATATTTTTCAATAAATTAAATTGTCTATGCCCTTTGTTTTTCTTGAATCCAAATTAAATTGATCACCTTGGACAAATTTGAGGACTTTCAATTCCAAGATGATTATAAAGTATGAACATGTACATGCCTAAATTACTGCCATTGCAAAATGTTTACCCGCAGCCGGAGCACCGAAGTCTTTGATGCAGAAGCTAGTGTCGAAGGATTTGACGGTGAGCGCGTCGCCGCCGTCGTGCCGGAGCACCACGAACCATCCGACGCCAATGCCGTGGGCGGCCAAGAACTCTGCCCACCCGCGCCCCAGGAACGCGCCCTCGCCGTCCCGGCCCACACCTACGCGCCAGACCTTGCCGAACGGGCTCACGACGAGGGCCGTGGCCTCGCGCGCGCCGTCTTCGCCGCCGCCCGCGGACGCTGCGCCGTCGACGTCGAAGCACCCGGCAAGCTCCTCGGAGATGCGCTTGAAGCCAGGAAGCGAAATGAGTTTAGTTCCCGTAATGTTGCACTGACATCCGTGCTCAACGGCGATGGCGATTGTGCTTACCATCTTGTGGACGGAACGAGGCAACAGCACCTTGAGTTGCTTGATCCTGGCCGGGGCAACGGGGTCGCCGGACGATGCCATGGCGACCGGCGACGTGGACGAGCACGGGAGTTTTCTGTGGAATGCGTGAATGTTACCGTCTATAGACTGCTGCCCAGAATTAAAGTAGAGGATCTGGATTCGTCCTGGTCCTTCGCCTTCTCAGGCGATCAATATTTTTAATCGTCTGATTTGGATATAAATGACATGGATACAGACAGTATCGTCGTGGCTCCTCACCTTCTCGTGAGGCATAAGTATATTTGGTAACGACACTAATTATTTCAGAATAATATACTGATTTTTCTCTCTCCCTGTCATGGTTGAACCTTCAAAATGGAACCTTCAAAATTTAACTGTGGTCATTATTTTGAAATTCGATTTTCGGACGTGTGTACCTTTGATTTTTAATTGATGTCATCGTTGATTTTTAAATTCAACTATAATCATTTGTTTTATTAAAAAAATAATTTTTTTATATTTTGATATAATTTGATTTATCATTAGAGTTATTTGAATCACAATTTAAAATTTTACACATTTAAGTAAATTTTTTAATAAAACGAATGATTAAAGTTAAATTTAAAAATTAACAGAAATTGGAAAACGGAGGGAGGACTCGCCGAGATGCTGAGGTACAGAGGATCCGGCACCATCTTAGTCCCCTTTGCGAGAAAAAAAATTCTGGAATCCTATATTTCATTCAAAATTAAGGCTTTTTAGAAACACAGAAATTTCATAGGAATCAATTCAATTTTACAGATAAAATGCAGAAAATAAAAAAAATTCCCGCATTCCAAAAGAACCTAAGATCGCGTATAGGATAGAGGATTTTTTTTATTGGTAGGATAGAAATTTTGATAGGAAAAAAAACTGCTTCATGAGAGATTACTGCAATTCAAATGGGGGTACTCTGTCTATAATTTCTAAGGAATAGAAAAATCTACATCAAGCTCTAGTTTTCTCTTCCTACGTGGAACCCCAAGCCAATTACAATAAGGCCCCCTATGGAATGGAAGAATGAAAAATAGAATAAAAAACATAGGAATGACC
>BCLG01002063.1:22480-37597 GCA_001602295.1 Zoysia matrella
TTAATATAGTAATATTTATTAATATTAATACTATTATATAAATGAATTATAATTAAAAATATATGTTAATATCACTAAATATACTATAATTGTCTTACAATTAAGTAAAAAATTAAATATATTAGTACTAATCAAATATAATATTATATAAATAAATCCTAATTAACTATAAAATAAGATAATATCATTAATCATATTACTAACAAACATGCTTAAACAATGTGGACGAGCTCATCCAACCAAAAAAGCTGGATAACTACATCCAGCATCTATAAAAAATATTCTATAAACTTGGATGACTATCGATCCAGCCTGACGGTGAGTCAAACAGAAATTGGATGGGATCGACATTTCTTTTTCTTCTGTGCTTGTTGGCCTTCGTGAGCGTGTGCGCCTCTGGCTTGTAGAAACTTCGGTGTTGTTTGGCCACTGGGATAGATAGAAATGAACTAAGAATTGAAATTTAGTTAGATTGATAAATGAAGGATCTATATCTTTCTTTTTATTTTCCTTTATTGTTTCAGTCATTATTTCCCATTAATCAAACGCTATCTTTGGATTTGCACGCCCTTATGGAGGAATGGAAACTGTTCTCGCTTTCCAGATGGCTGTGTCCTCAGCATTTCTTAGCAATTGAGTTCATGTCAAATTCCTCAAAAATTCTTTTGATCCAAACAGCCCCTAAGAATCACAATGCTTTTGAGCACCAGATTTTGCAACAATCGATTGTGGAGACCTATCGAACAAGCAGAGAAGACCTAGGTACGATATAAAAAAAATACCTTTTTGTGATAAAAAATAGTTGTTAGGTAGATCTTGAACGTTTTGTGTGTTAATGTCTCATCAACACACTTTGCATTTGCTTAATTTTTGCAGCCAGATGCATGTCTCATCAACTCCGTGTAACAATAAATACTTAAGACTCCATGTAACAATAACATAGTAATGTATTATTCCCCTTTTATTTTACTTCACATACATTGATGTGCCCAAACCAAACATAGTGATATCATATACGAGTAGATATATACGTGGGACAAGCATGTGCACCTATCACATGTTGACTACAGTACCTAGCAGCAAATACTGCGATGCAAGGTCCTTATATTATTCTGCACACCTACGCAGGGGAAATGCCTGGGAAATCGTCCCGTCGATCGCGCCCGATCACCGCGACGACGAACGGTGGCATGAGAGCACATCACACGGCATGCTTGAGGGCCTTGCCATATCCGTTCTGGCGATCCCAGAACCTGTTCCACAGCATGACCCCGCCGTAGTAGTGCGTCCGCTGGACGATCGGCAACACCTTGGCCTTGAGCGCCTCGGGCTCCACGTACCCGGTCCTCGCGGCTTGCGGCGACGCCGGCAGGCCCAGGTACACGGAGCTCTGTGGCAGGCCGTTCGCCCACCGGTTCAACTCATGCGCGAACGCCGCCTCGTTGTCGATCCTGTAGCTGCAGGAGGGGTGGGTGTAGAACTGGACGTGCACGCGGTCGAAGAGCCCCGTCCGGAGCGCGTGCCGGATCACGTCGTCCTGCTGGTCCGGGTACGGGCAAGGCGGCGCCGCCGTGACCCAGACCTTCTTCTTCCCCTTCGTGCTGTACTCCTTGAGGCGCATTGCGACGTCGTCGTAGTGCCGAGAGTGGTCGTAAGCGATGTGTTGCTCTGGAGTTGCTTCCAGTTAATGTCTGTTACTAAGTTGGTTTTGGGTTGGCTTGCGATGCTACCTTGATCTGAGGGTGCTCTGGCTCCTCTCTTTCGTTTAGTCTTCGTTATCTGCTAGCTGTTAGTCTAGCTTGTTGATAGTCCTGTCAGGGGCATGGTTTGCCTGGTTGATGACTGTCTTTTGCATTTTCTTTTGTAAGCTGGTATCCCCAGCCTCTGTATCGAACTTCTGTGTGGCTTTCTTAAAAGCCGAGAGTTTGTCTCTCTTATAAAAAAAAATCGATCTGATCCAATTTTTTCTGTTAATCGATGGAGTTTTTCGCAAATCGAAAACTGCTACAGGAGCAATTTATTTAACCCTGCTCGAGGTCTAGGCGCCACTCACAGGTCAAATGCATGCGGCATCTAGTTGCGTGTGCAGAAAGAAAACATTATAATATATAACTCTGACGCATTTCATTCGGACTATTCACTCCGTTACAAAGCATAAGTATTTTTAGATTTGATCAAAGTCTCTTAACTTTAATCATTAATAATAGATGATTGATGATATTTTATTGTATATAAATTATATTATTTGATTTTTTATGAAATAATTTATAATATATAACTTTTTTACTTAAAAAATATTAATATTTTAAATATTATCAGGTAAAATTAAAAGAACTTGAATTTGGCTAAATCTAGAAATATCTCTATATAATGGAACGGAGATCATAGCTAGTAGCTCGACCGAGTAAAACAAGTAACACATCCTACACAATAGTGGTTCCGCAGATGATGAGCGCATCGAGGTGGTTAGGTGTAATTACATCATATCGTATTCGATCATCCGAAAAGTCCAGCCGTGTAGGAGTTGATCGATATGTGTAAAACGCGCTGAAGCAGTGCACTTGTTAGGTAGGACAGTTTAGGTCAGTTCATTGTGGACTAGAGTTAGTCAATATATATAGGTCCTGTTTGCAATTTTGATGGAGTAAATCCAACTGTTAGTTTGGACTAAGAATTAACTTATTAATATTTAATTAATGGACGGAGTAACAGTAAGCTGGTGTCTGTTTAGATCCTGGTAAGTCCAGGCTATAGTGATGGTATCCTTTGCCATCTCTTATAGTCAAATGTCAGTACCTTTCGTGTTCTTTTGGAACACATAATTTTCACATGAATTATAAAGAATTTTCATATGAAACAAACAAACAGGAAATTTTCCTTCCATCAAAAGGAGGCTTAAGAACTGATTGTTAGCCAGGAATTTGACTAACAATTAGATTAGTCCACTTCTCTCTCTCTCTCTCTCTCTCTCTCTCTCTCTCTCTGTCTCTCTCTCTCTCTCTCTCTCTCTTTTGATAGACTAGGACTAATTTTTACTCAGCTAACTATTAGCCCATGGAGCAAATACGGCCATATGGCGATCATAACATTTTGTGTATATTGAATGGATCAAAACATGTATCACAATAATACATCATAACAAATCATGTGAGTATGGTCTTCCTCCTGAACAACAGCTTCCTAACATTGCAAAATAATCACAACATAAACAAAATGGACGTGTTGATGATCATGTCCATGTCGATATCGTGGTTGTCTATAGGCGTATTTACAACACACATTTGCACATATCAAACATGTTCATGCAATATCATCACGAAAAAAATAAGCAAGCGATTAGGTAGGGTTTATTACGCAGACTTATTCAGATTCAGAAGCTCTCGCGTTGCAAGAAGTAAAACTTTTGTTGACATTGGATAATTCTCGAATCAACCACCGGATCGAGGGAGAAGCATCGATCCTGCCCACAATCTATCTTATCACTAATGTTAGTCTGCGTCATCGTGATAATTATATTCAAGCGATAGAAGTCACACTGTGATTTGTTGCTTCAGTACGATCGAGGAGAAGCCAACTGTTTGGAGTTTGAAAGTAAACATTTCTCATATAAAAATGAGCAATGCTGCGAACAAAACTTGCGCACTGAAGCTACGTACTACACCTGAATCAAGCCTAGTCAAAGCTCTCACATGGCCTGGCAGTCATAGGCGTAGTGCGTACCTAGGAAATGTAGCATTTCTGATAACAAATGATGCAGCAATTCAGTATAAAAGCACTACCTCGTTAAACGATGCATACACAGACGCAGAATGAAAGCATAAGAACCCAAGCAAGCTTCGTCGTTGGCCACCGGAACGACAATGGCATCCCGTCTTGCACTGGCCGTCGCCTGCTGCGCGCTCCTCTCCTTCTGCGCGGATGGAACGGCGGCGGCGCCAGGGGCCAAGAAAGGCCAGATCACGGTGTACTGGGGCCAGCACGCCAACGAAGGGAGCCTCCGGCAGGCCTGCGAGAGCAATCTCTCCTCTACCGTCATCATCTCCTTCCTGACCTACGTCGGTGGCCGCGATTTCAGGCTCAGCCTTGCGAGCCACCCGTGGGGCGCCGTCGGCCACGACATCAAGTACTGTCAGTCCAAGCACGTCCTCGTGCTCCTCGGCATCACTGAGGCCAACAAGGGCAGTAAGTACTCCGTCCCGTCCAAGGACGACGCCGTGGCCCTCGCCCGGCACGTCTGGGACAACTACCTCGGCGGCTGGTCCATGCATCGGCCGTTCGGCGATGCCGTGCTGGACGGCGTGGACCTCTACGACATCGAGCTCGGAAGCGTCAGGCGCTACCACGGGCGCGTGGAACCTGTCGACCGCAAGCACATTGACGGCGACCCCAAGAAGCACCACGACGATCCTAGCAAGGAGAAGCACGACCACGCCCGCGCCAAGAGGTACGACCACTCCAAGGACTACGGCGACCTGGCAATGCGCCTCAAGGAGTACAGCAAGAACGGGAAGAAGAAGGTCTGGGTCACGGTGGCGCCGCCGTGCCCGTTGCCGGACAAGCAGAACGACGTGATCGGGCACGCGCTCCGGGAGTGGCTCTTCAACCGCGTGCACGTCCAGTTCTACACCCACCCCTCCTGCAGCTACAGGTTCGACAACGAGGCGGCGTTCGCGCAAGAGTGGAACCGGTGGGCGAGCGGCCTGCCGCGGAGCTCCGTGTACATGGGCCTGCCGGCGTCGCCGCACGCCGAGAGGACCGGGTACGTGAAGCCCGAGGCGCTTGTCCCTAAAGTGCTGCCGATCGTCCAGCGGTCGCACAACTACCTCGGGCTCATGCTGTGGAACAGGTTCTGGGACCGCCAGAACGAGCGACGATCGGGCGCGATGGACGGGACGATTTCCTAGGCATTCCCCTGCGTAGTTGTGCAGAATAAGGACCTTGCATCGCAGTCTTTTGCTGCTAGGTACTGTAGTCAACATCTGAAATAAAAGAGGAATGATACATTATATGTTATTGTTACATGGAGCCATTATACGTATAAATTATTACATGGAGTCTCCAGTATCTTCAGCTTTCCCTCTGCATTCCGCACTCGACCCTGGGCATGGTTTATAGAAGAGTCAATTTCTTATTTACCATTGGAAAAATGACTCATGCCTTTTAAACCATTGAAAATTTCAAAGTTCTTTATCTGTCATCAGATTTGAATTTGATTCCTTACGTGTCACTACTATGAATTAGCTACTATTAAACTAAGTTGAAAAAGAAGAAATTTAACATTTTTTTTGCCTAGATTTTCTTTTTATACTTAGTATTCAAGTGACTATGTTTGATTCATACTGTTATAATCACGAATATAATACAATGTTAGTGCACAGGTGTGATGCAATAAAAAATTATGAATATGTATAACTAAGAAATATATTAATTATATGAAATAAATATTAATAAATAAGAGATAATGTAAAAAAACACTTTTCAGAGATAATAGATAACTACATAAAGTAAATAACGGCATGGGAGGGATGAAATTCAAAATCAATGTCAGACAAGGAGCTTCAATTTTTTTTATGGTTTATAAGGCATTGTGCTATCTTTCAATGGTAAATAAAGAATTCTCTCTTTATAGAACCGGTCAAAACTAGACCATTAGTCCATCTTAGGGCCCTTTTGACAGAGCTCTCAATTCTCTAGCAGAATCAGGGAGCTCTGCCAAAATATTATTTTTTATAAGTGATTCTCATCTAATTCTAAAGTGATTATTTGAAATGAACTAAGGGGCTAAGAGCTGAAAAAAATAGTTTATCTTGATTCTGTGAAGTGATTCTCTGTCCTGATTCTAAGAGTTTATTCTAGTGAATCAAAGAGAATCACTTTCAGCCACAGAATCACTTCACAGGAGAATCAAGAGTGAACCCAAAGAATCAAGAGCTGCGAGCTCTACCAATGTGGCTTTTAGTTTTTCCAGTTCTGGGGTTTTTGGAAAAATATTATGAAATTTGAAAATTTTTGATAAATGAAAAACCAACCTGTAAACTGCTAAAAATCAAGCGGTAAGCCGAATAAACCACCCAGTTTGACAAAATTTTCAGTAAACTAGAAAACTGCTCGGTAAATTTAAAAACCGAGTACTTTACTGTATTATTTTGACTAAATTTTTTCCTTTTTTTAATTTGGAATGGTTTTTGAGTGTTTTTAGCAGTTTTTGCCTTTTTCACCAAGGGTGCGATGTGCTGAAACTGAGAAAATGAGGTTGATGAGACATATGGCATCCCGCGGCAAAAATTCAGCAAATGCAAAGTGGGTTGTGTGACATAACACAAAACATACGAGTCTAATTTGGAATGCAAAGTGGGGCTCGTTAATTTCGCCTCAGTAAAGAATGAGGCCTTCTTTGGAATGGAGCAAATATTTCGGTTTTCTATAATTTTTTCATTCTTATTAATTTCTGTATAATTCTTGGGAAATTCCTGTATTCCAAAGGATGCCTGAGAAGATCTACCTAACAAATATTTTTTTATGTTGTACCGTAGGTCTTCTCTGCTTGTTTGATGCTAGATTTGTTTGAAAGTCATGCTCAAAAGCAATGTGACTCTTTCATGGCCCGTTTGGATCAATGAAATTTTGGAGAAATTTCACGTTAACTCAATTGCTAAGCAATGTAAACGTCACAGGCATTTGGAACGCAAGAAAGCAAGTTTCCTTTCCTCTGGAAGGGGCGGAAGGTCCTGTCTTCCTATAAAAACACAGGAAATTTAGCATCCACTCAAGCCCAAAGTTTCTGTGAGTTGAACTAATGCACATCCTCTTTTTCATTTGTCAAGCATCAATATTTACAGGAACTCAACAGCAAGTATAAAAGACCCATTTGTGACGGAGACAGAAGACCAAAATACTCAAATTGTGTTTTGAGCAAGGCATCATCATACACAAGATCTGTCTATGAGATTGGTCTTCCATCTTGGATGCAGAAGCAGATCACACCAAACCTTCTTAAAAAGTTACTTGTAAGCATATTCGTTCCGGTCCCTTGTTCATAGAGATAGATGGGGAAGCATGAACTCATTAGATTTTCAGCGAGCGATGATATCGTATCGTCCTATATTGAATTGATAGGCTTTATTCTCACTTTGGAGAATTGATAACCATAAAAATCAATAAGCTATTTTGGTATTTTAAATATTCATAAAATATATGTGCCTTCATATTTGACATAAATCAGCACCTGTATGACTTTTCTCGATATAATTTTTCATCATTTAATTTTTTCATGCATATTCATTTCAATACATGGATGATAAACCATTACGTGCCAGTCTTCTAAAAAATTGTTATTCTCGTTATTGCAGTCTTTGGCACCTGCTTTCTGCTTTCGGATTGGCTTGCGTGAATCCAGCACAATCACACTCAATACCTCAATCAACGGTGCCAGATCATAGCTGGTCTGCGGCCTCATGGCAAAGACTAGCAGCTACCACCTTGGGTCTGGCTGGAACAAATTCTATGAACAGAACAAAATGAAGGTGGGAGATATCTGCACCTTCAACATCATCAAAGCTTTGCTGTGGCAAGTCGATATCACACGTCCATAATCTAGGACTCAACAAAGTTTTCAGTCCATATTTATCAGTTTTTTTTAATAATGAAACATAGGAGAGGCACAAAGTCGAAGAAGCTCTTAGGCTCAACTTAAACTGGAAAAAAGGACCAAAGTGCGGTACTAGACCCAATCTAAGAACATAACCAATATTAAACTTCAATTCTAGTCCTAAAACACCATCCAAACGTGATGAACACTTCCATAATTACAGACTCCCAAAATCTGCAGCCATCCCTCAGAATTTTATTTCCTCTTCCTTGTGTAGCGAAGACCACCATCGAATCCAATGAGTTGCCTAAAAAATCACCTATAAAAAAAGTCTATCTTCAAAGTGTTGAACATCATATCATTTCTATTTAGCTAAATTCCCGAACATAAGGCTGCAGCACCTAATAAAATTTGCGTTTTGACATTAGGTGTTACACCATGAAGCCAAGAACCAAACATATGGAATTGCTAATAGGTTGTTGCATTCCAGAAGTGATTTGCACAGTGTTCCAAAGGAATCTAGAAAAATGGCAATCGAAGAAAGTGTTTTATGGATTCAATTCCATATCACTACACAAACGACATTTTATATTCCATTGCCAATTTCTCTTCGCAAGATCATTTTTTGTAAGAGTGACACCTTTTCGCAGGATTTATCGGGATTATGTCTTAATATCCTATAGCTTGTTGCATTTTCATAACTATTTGCTTGGTTTCACTACAGTAGATTCTAACAATCTTATGTTGAACGTATTTCTTTCCAGATCAAAAGAAACTCACTTGCTTTTCTGATGCCAGTAACCATTGTGGTTGCCAACTTATTGTTTCACATTGATTTCTCCTTTCTGTTGTAAGTTATCAAGAAGAGAAATGCCTCGTTCCAATGGGTTTCGTTAGGTGGGGGTAACGTGCAGTCCATGAGTCCAGTGGAATAATCCTGACGAGCGTGGCTTGTAAAGCATCGATGTCGTGATTACGTGACACCACCTCTTCTGGTTTCAACTCTAAATTTCTAACTCACCAGGCTGTTCGGTGACCTCATCAGACTGTCCGATGACTTCTGCTGAAGCTGAAACATGGAGTTCCGATTCCTCTACTTCCTCAGCCTGTCAAGTGCTTTCTCAGGTTCTCTAAGAATATTCCAACCCTCTAAACCTTATAAGATCCAAGATAACATGACTCGACCCTCTTTGGTACTCCTCTTTGTAGTACCAGTGATTCTATAGACTTAAAAATATGAAAACAAAGCCACACTTAACTCACTATATCATTCTTGGCCTTGTTTCATCTTCAACCGAAATCCTCTTCTAGAGATCGCCCTTGTTAAGCAACGAGGAAGCTCAACGTGTTGATGTAGACGTAATATGGATTGAACTTGCAATTACCTACAGTTTCTATTCAATCACTAAAATAATTTATAACTTTAAAAGGACTTTAAAGGTGATAAAACTAATAGCAAACTTTGCGGACACTGTCTTCGTTGCCACTCTGGCCCCAGTAGACCGTGATCCGGCCCGTCTTCCTTGTTGCCGCCACGAGAGACGAGAGGATCAGGACAATGCTGCAGATGGCCACCAAGGCCAGGCGAGCTGCCATCTTATGATTCATAGTGAGTTGGTGCGAGAGTTGTGATCATCCTCATGAGCTAATCCCTCCTGTTCCATATTTCTTAATGTTTTAGATAACGACACAGTCTTTAAGATGTAATTTTGACTTATATTTTTTCTTTAAATTTTTATTTAAAAGGGGCATATGCATAGTTTTATGAAAGAACTTTTTAAGATAAATTTATTCATATAATTTTTATATTTTTAAACTTAACAATTTAAAGTTATTTATAATTTATGTTCCGATATTTGATAAAAAAATCAACAAGTATGGAACGGAAAGGAGTAAGTGATACATTTATAGGGAGCAATTGGGCGTTGTTAATTTCCTCGTACTAAAGCTTAGACGCAGTATGACTTTTGTTCCCCCATCTCGTAACTCGTGCAGATCAATTCATACGATGATACGCTCGAATAACGAGATAACGTTTAATTACTGTAGGCGTCAATGGTTACCTAATCTTACGGTTGACGTGACACATGGGGAGTGCAGTGTATCAAAGTCAGTAACGCTAGCTAACAACTTTTCCACGGTTAGGTAATTTCGTTGTTAGTGGTAAAGCCTCTAGAATATATACACGCAATGCTATGAGGCCCTATTATAGTTTAGTATTTGTGCTTGCTTTAATATTCAGTAGCTGACTTCCATCTCACGGAGCCACCCGGTTTTAGCCAGTACTCCCTCCGTCTATGTTTTGTAGGTGTATTTGACCTCAGCATGGAGACCAAATGAAAAATCACTGTTCAGCATAATTCCTGGTCGCATGCCGCTGATAACGCTTCGGTTTTGTACTCCCTCTATTTTCTATTTTTAAATTGATATAGCTGTTGATTTTTATTATCAACTTTGATCATTTATTTTCAAAAATTAGCACTATTGCTTGCCGCTATATATATGCTGGGCTGCAGGGAACGTACCATTTTGTAACCGTACGTTTCCATGGTGAGTGCTAGCTTGAGTCCATGGCTAATCTGTAGTTGTAACCCGTACACGTTTGCATATATCTGTAATACTCCCATCTGCTATTCGATTCCACGACTTGTTTTGTATGTGTACGTTCACGACTACGTGTGGTGAGCATCATTCAATTTTTTAGCAGTATAAATAAAACTATTACTCGATGGGACATTTTTGTTCATGCAAGTATGCTTGGCCGCGGCCAAGCGCATGGGGAGCATTGCGGTGGAGGGATATTTTATAAGTAGTTTTAGGTTTGGACACGGAAATAAAAAAAATAAAAGAAGTTGTCTCGTAAAAACCAGAAGAGAGATAGAGTAAATATATATCGAGAAAAAAAAAGTTGCCCTCAGAAAACAAGAATGAGTTATAATTTAGAAAAATTGAAAAGTCCAAAATCACTAATAATCTGGAGCAGAGGGAGTAGCTGAGATTTATGATTCTAACTAAAGGTAAAATAAAGTCCATTAGCAATGCAAGATCTAGTTAACATGACGGCATCTACATGTGCACTATATCATGTAGGTCAGTACTATTCAAAATGGATACATTAGTTATATATCACATATTTTATGTTCTGTTTCTTATTAGGAAATATTAAGTTATTATGGACAAAATAGTTGCATCCAAAACCTAAACCTGATGTAAAGTAGGAACCTCACTCCGTATTCTTCAACTGAACATACACTCAAAATATCATTCAGCTATTGAATATTATTGCAAGCACTCAGGGGCGAAGCTATGTTCATCTGTTGGGTCAGCTGACCCCATTGTTTTTTGGCCGAATAAATAGAAATCACTATTTATCACCATGCTGACACCGTCAACATGCTGCGCTAGCTTCGCCGGCCCCTAGCACAAATACTAAACAATAACTAGTCTCCATATCTGTGCTAATATATTAATATTAAAATATATTTATTTTGTTTTTCAACAACTTTTTTTATCTTATATATTTGTTTTGGATAGTTGTGTTTTGTTAACTAACATAGTCTATGTGGGCTCAAAATTTGAAAGTTTCAGAAAAGTTTATCCGTTAGATTTGTAAGATATGTTTGTGAAGAGATTGTATCTGTCAGATTTATAAAAAAGAATAACTTTGAGTGTATTTTCTGTGTACACGTAGACTAACTTATCTCTGTTAGAGATATTTTACTGTGTGTAGGAAAAAAAATTGTGCTTTCTAAGGAGTAGAGAATAGAGCCCTCATAGGCAAGTACTCAATTTGATTTTAAATTATTAACGTCGTTAATTTTTAGCATCAATTTTGATCATTTATCTTATTCAGAAAATTTGTTCCAATGTGTAAAATTATTAGTCTTTTTTTAATTACCACTAATGATAAAACAAATAATAATAAAATTATATGCATTTAAATAATTTTTTTAATAAGATGATTGATCAAAGTTAATGTTAAAGTGTAACGGTGTCAATTTTCTAAAATCGGGGATAGAGTAGCTTGAAGTAGTATTCTAAAGGCTTCGCCACTTACAGTGAAATTACCTAACTCTGAAAAAGTTCCTAGCGTTACTGACTTCCACACCCTGCACCCGCCTAGTAAACGTTAGTATCTGGTTATTCGAGCGAATCGTCGTACGATTTGAACCGTACGACTTACGATCTGGGGAACAAAAGTCATACTGCGAATGCTTCAGTACGAGGAAACAACGGCCGGCTGCTCCCTATAAAAGAATTATTTACTTAAATAACGAGGACGATCACAACTCTTACACCAACTCGCCATGCATCATAAGATGGCTGCAGCTCGCCTGGCCTTGGCGGCCATCTGCAGCGTTGTGCTGATCCTCTCGTCCCTCGACGCGGCGGCAGCCAGGAAGACGGGCCGGATCACGGTCTACTGGGGCCAGAACGGCAACGAAGGCAGCCTCCGCAAGGCCTGCGACAGCAAGCTCTACTCCACCGCCATCGTCTCCTTCCTGACCCACTTCGGCGGCGGCCAGTACAAGCTCAACCTCGCAGGCCATTCCTGGAAGCCCGTGGGGGTGCACATCAGGTACTGCCAGTCCAAGAAGATCCTCGTCCTCCTCGCCATCGGCGGTGGCGTCGGCAAGTACTCCCTCTCCTCCAAGGCGGACGCCAAGGCCGTCGCCGACCACCTCTGGAACGTTTACCTCGGTGGCCGTGACAAATCCAAGACCCACCCGTTCGGCTCCGCCGTGCTGGATGGCGTCGACTTTAACATCGAGCTCGGGAGCTCCAGGTACTACGACGACCTCGCGAGGTACCTCAAGGCTTACAGCCGGTCTGGGAAGAAGGTGTGGATCACGGCTGCGCCGCAGTGCCCGTACCCGGACCGGCTGCTGGGGCAGGCGCTCCGGACTGGGCTCTTCGACCGCGTGCACGTCCAGTTCTACAACAACCCCGTCTGCAGCTACCGGGCCGGCAACGTCAAGGCGTTCACCCGCGCCTGGAACACGTGGACCAACAGCCTTCCTCGGAGCTCCGTTTACCTGGGGTTGCCGGCCGCGCCGAAAGCTGCGGGCAGCGGGTATGTGCCGGCAGCGACGCTGAGATCCAGGGTGCTGCCCATCGTGCAGAAGTCGAAGAACTACGGCGGGATCATGCTGTGGAGCAGGTACTGGGACGTTCGCAACAGCTACAGTAAGGCTGTGCAGAGTGCCGTGTGATGCCTGCAAATGTGACGAGCTCGCCGCGGTCGCCTCGCCGGCGGCGGTGCTGAAATGTTGCTCTCGAGATGAGTCCCCTACCGCCCAACAGTGTTTTGAGTCATGCACGTATGGTTGTACACGGGGAGCCCATAGATATATATATAGTGTGACACAACTGCTTAGGATCGATTTCGGTTGATATTGAGAAAAATGTTAAATAGAAAATCGATTAAAGTCTTATAATAAAATTTAAGTAGTCTCAAAAGAGATAAGTTTAAAACATAGATTTAAAAACATAACGGAAGCGATACAGAATAGATACGGTGGTTTTCTACTATGCAACATGTCTTGCCCTAAGACATGCTTCACTCCTCGTGACCGGAGTTCGGTGAGGAGAGAACCGGTTCACAGGGTTAGTTCGCAGAAGCTTCACCTTCCCACACTCTTTAGCCGCAACAGCTACACCAGCTACCTACAGAAAGAGCTACACACGACAAAAAGAGAAACAACAAACTGTGAGTACTAATTACTCAGCAAGTCTTACTCGTCAAAAATTGCTAACTACAGCCGATTTCTAATCATAAGAGGCTGACTCAGGGGATGGCTATTTGCATAAAACATGATACTAACAGTGAATACTTACTTTCAGCTTTTTTAGTGGTAGATTAAGTTCACGAAAGGTAAATTTAGTTTGCTCTATAACTATATCAAGTATGGTTGCTAAGCAATTATCTATAACTAAGCAAACAAATATTATTATTATTATTAGTCCAGTTGTTACTACGACTTGACACAGCGAACAAGCAGTACTCGTTACTGTGAGGGGCAGCGATTATAATCGATTTACACCAGCAGAGAAAACCCGAAGTACACGACACGTGCACGCTTCTCAGAAGCCGCACGTGGCCACCTTTCACAGCAATACCATAGTGTCGGCCCGAGGCCTACCGCTCCCAAGCACATGGTCCTCCATGTGATCACCAAGCCGGGTGTATCCACGGTTAGATGCAAGGCTTTTCTCTGCTACCCCGCCGAAAGAGTGGTAGAGAGACGTCCAACCACTACGGTATTGAGCTACATCAGTTTTCTGGATCCCATGTTCCCAATATGCATTCAGTACTGTTTAAACTTGCTCAACAGGGCCACACTCGAATCGGTCCTTAGTCGATACAGACAGGACTACGACACACCAGCCATAAGTCCACATAAGAAATATGCCTTCGTGCTATCCTATTTTCTGCCTGATCTCAGGTTAGTAGTGTGACAACAAAGCGACCAAGGTAACAACCTGTAGCTCGCGAGTGAGGTTTTTCATTCACTCGACTTCTGCCGTCAAGTTGACTTAGCCTAGCTCTAAATCGAGTTACCTGTATAAATATACCCTCAACATGAGTAATTGGCACTATCATGCAGTCTAGGGTTTACAAACAACTACTACAACGTAATGCGCAGTACATTACCATACAATACATAGTGATAAAATAAAATTTTAAAAACAGAGTTAATGCATGGGGGCTTGCCTTCGGTTTGTTGAGAGTTAGCACAAACAAGAGAAAGGTCTTCAACGACGAATGACTTCGGAGCGATCAGCGCTAGATCTTGGTCTTTCGCGACATTTTCTAAATGCGTGAAATGATGTGCGAGTGTGATTAGTTATGCACCTAATGGCATCTAATATTTTTACTCGTCATCACATGTGACAAAGATGCTCACATGTCATGATATGCTCATGAATGCATATGACAAGGATGAATATGCGATGATATGATAAGAAGAGTACGATGATGATTTCATGAAAAAGGATTTTATTGGGTTTTATATGAAAAGGGGTGTTGAAATGAATTTCTATACTATACTAAATACTTCATAATAGGTAAGATTACTTCTAAATTTTCTTAATACGGTTCTTGAAGGCATAAATCACAAATTTAGTTTCTCAACATATTAACAAAGCTATAAACTAATTTCTGGACCAATTTTATACTTTATTGCAATATTATGAATTTCTAATGAATTAATTCGTATCTAAGAGTAATAAATTATTTAAAAATAATATATGTGTATAAATTCTAATTAACTCTAAGATGCATATATTAATTAGTAGAACATAATTATGCATTTTTCACATTTTTAATATGCATGAAAAATGATGATATGCATGTATGTATAATTGCACATTATTTAATTAATAGAATTAATTCTAATGCAAAAAATGCAACTTTGAATGTTCTAAAATATTCTACATGATGAGAGGATTCCAACGGAATATTATTTGTAATTTTTGGAGCTAGGATGCATTTTCTACGAGTTTTTCAAGTTTTCTTAAATTTCTGA